>JANHFO010002251.1:47619-66547 GCA_032468095.1 Pareas carinatus | reverse complement strand
AAGCAAAGGTAGTCCTCAATTTACAAGCGTTTGTTATCAACCATTCAACAGCCCTAGGAGGGGAAAAAGACTTACGACTGGTCCTTGCACTTACGACCATTGCAGCATCCCCATGGTCACATCCAAACCCAGACGCTTCGCAACCAGCTTGGATTTACAGTGGCCGCTGCGTTCCACAGTCATGTGATTACCATTTGTGGCCTTCTCGACCAGCTTCTGACAAAGTCAATGCAGTCACTTAATGGCTACATGATTCCCTTAACCTCAGTGATTCAGTTAACAACCATGGTCCAATTTTCTTTTAACATTAACACCAGGCCTTGCTTAACAATTGAAATTCTGCTTCCAGTTGAGTTCATAAGTTGAGGACTTTATGCAGTGCATCCTTTTAAGGGTTACAGTGCCTTTTCATATGTACCTCAGAAAGGATTAAAACTTCCACCATCGATTTTCAAAAAAAAACAGAAGGTGCTTTACACACTTCTCAGGCCACAAGGAGCCACCTTGATATAAGTTGCTCCATAATTTTAATTTCAAGATATTGTATAGAAGATAGAACAATTCAAAATGAAACTGGCAGAAGAAGGGATAGGTGAGGAGGGTGACAAGATAAAAGGTGTTGACACAGAAGTTGTGAGCCGCCCTGGGTCTTCGGAGAGGGGCAGCATATAAATTTTATAAATAAATAAATAAAGACAGGAAGTAAGCCCTTCATTGCATATTTCCAAAGTAGATGCACTGCCATTAGTTGAGTCATTTACAACGACTCAACTCTGGGCTGAGTATGTAATAATTCTGCCCTGATATTGACACGTCTCTCTTGAGGACAAGACTCTGTTTGAGACCTTTTCCTTGAAAAAACGATAAGCCCAATATATTTGGCAGACTGGCATATGAATAAGGCTACTCCCTAGACTGGGCTGTAATCCAAATCAATTCCAATTACCATTTTAGTACATTTATTAAAGCATTTAGTCAGAAATGGGCAGTTGCACTTTAAAATAAAGGGAAATTATACGTTTCTAACTAAAACAAAACAGGTTACCTAAACTTATCCAGACTCTTATAGCTTGGGAATATTTAGAGCAGTGGCTCCCAGCCTTTTGGGCACCAGGAACCGGAGAAATATTTTTCCACAGACCGGAGGGGGCGTGGCCTTGCATGCTGCCTGCATCCAATCAATGACCTGTTTGCATGGCCCAGTTGCTGGTATGCCGTGGACATGGACCAGTGCCAGTCCATGGATTGGGGTGCGGTGGGGTTTGGGTACCCCTGATTTAGAGGACCATTCTTTAAGATTCCGCAGCTGAACCTAGCTGTGATGTTCCACCAGCTCCTTGTAGACCAAATGGATTCATTTTACTGTGATTTTGTGGGGATTGGGAAGGGCTTCCTTGGAGGACAATTCAAATTTTATTTATTTAGATGTAAAGGGCACCCAGCTCTAGATGGCTTACATTTTAAAAGAACAAAGGCATTGAAATAATAGAGGAGAATATGTATGTCTTACCAAACACACTACATGAGTAGTAAAAACACAACCAACAGGTTTTGCATCCGCTGTACTCCAAGGTGTTCGAGATAAGTTTGGATTTTAAAGATTTCTGGAATCTCATCAGTGTGGGAGCCACACAGATTTCTAAATTGATGCTGTCTGGAAGGCAGGTGCTATGACAAAGAAGCATTGCATCCTGAGTTGTAGTAAATGGCATTGTTTAATTGACACAGCCCAGAGTGCGCCTTGTCGGTCTGATCTTACTAACCAGTTAGTAGCTAATGAACAATCGGGGTCTCATTTATCTAATTTGGTATTTGCAAACGATCCCATAGTAACTGATCAGATTAAAGTTGAGTAGTAATAGGAAAATCAGCCTAGGATGTAGATTCTGGTAGAATTTTAATCTGGAACTCTTATGTATAGATCCTATAATACAGAGGTCGCAACCCTTTTCGGTTGGTGGCCTGCCGCAGGGTGGAGGAGAGAGGCATGTGCACACATGTGTGTGTCACTTATGCACATGCCAATGTGCTAAATGTGCACATGCATGCAAGAGTGGCACTCTACAATGTAGTTGTGCGTTCAGGCAGCAACCTAGCCACTAGGTTGCTGGGTGCACAGCGCCTGGTTGCTGCTAGGTTCCAATGGCAACTAGGCCACTGCAATGGGGCTGTGTACGCTAGTGCACACGCAACAGCCCACCACTCATGGCCCGGTTGCCACTAGGCCACGGCCCGGTAGTGGGCCATGGCCGACAGGTTTGGGACCCCTGCTATAATAGATAACCTACAATCCATTGGATCATTCTTTGTCAATATTTACTTACCTGAAGAGGCAAACAAATATGATCACAGTCTGCCAGAATAGCAGTGGCAGCAGGAGTAATGTCAGATTTCTGCCAGCTTTTTCAGTAACGTTGCCTGTGGGAAATCAGGATCACGTGACTGCAGTTGACCCCTGTAGCAGCCACAAGTTGACAAACACAATTGGTCTGGAGATCCTTGAAATCTCAATTCGAGGGGAGTAAAGGGTCTCAGGTTTTGTTTGCTTAACTCGACATATTGATGTACAGTACCTTGATTCCAAAGCACCAGAAGGCAGGAGAAGAAACAATGGATGGAAACTAATCAAGGAGAGAAACAACCTGGAATTAAGAAACTTCCTAACAGTGGGGACAATTCACCAGTGGAACAGCTTTTGCCTTCAGAGGTTGTGGGTGCTTCATCGCTGGAGGCTTAAAAGAAAAGACTGGAAAGCCACCTGTTTGAAATAGTAAAGGGTTTCCTGCTTGAGAAGGGATTGGACTGGAAGATCTCTAAGGTCCCTTCCAGCTCTATTCTGCTCCATCCATCTATCCATCCATCCATCCAAACATTGCTCCTCTAAGACAGGGTTCCCCAAACCCCGGACCGCGACCCAGTACTGGGCTGTGCAAGCGATGGATGAAACTCCATTTGCGCAAATGGAGCCTTGCGCGCAGGTGTGATCCCCGGCTGCTTGCCCTGAACTATCCCTTCTTCCTTCCACCACTGCCGCTGCAAATCCACAGAGCCCAAAAGGTTGGGGGCCACCGCTCTTAGATTCACTGTTTTGGCGAACTGAAGATTAGACACAGATAGAAGAGTTGTAGTAGTATTCAGATGTGAAGGAATGGACTTGCAATGGGGGTATAGTTTGGGTTTATCAATTGAGCTTTTAATGTTCCCTGTAGAGTACAGGACAGGGAGCAAAATGTAAGCACTCTTCTTAGTCCCTTTTCCTTTTTCCTGGTGTCAGAGTAGATTAAAATCTTCCTTGGCTTCTGAGAACAAATGCTTACTTTGCATCAGACATGAGGATGTTCAAATGCTAGGAAAACAATTCTCTGTATTCTCATTTTAAGCGAGAGGCTTTCCCTTACAACCGATGCCTGTGGTGTTCCGGTCACCAAACTACTAATAGTAAATATGTTCCTTGGTTCATTTTGGGAGGGGATATGTGAACCCCTTCTAATGAAAGAAAATAGCAAGATTTGTCTCAGCGTTAATCTACCTGGCAAATGTATGTGCTGCCTTAATCCGGGTGGCTTAGATAGTTTAAAAGCAAAGCTCTATTTAAGACATAAAAACATTCGAAAATAGCATACGAATTCTGAGAGTATTTAGAAGAAGAAAAAAACTGGAGCAAAAAGATCTACTCTAAAATTGTCTGCAAAAAGAGAGCCGGCTTCAACTCCAAGAGGCAAGTTGTTCCAGAATATAGAACATGTTTTAGAAGAGACAGAATCATTGATGGAGATTGAAGGGGCTGCAAAAGTGCTCTGAACTGGGAGCATAAAATAAGCCATATGGAATTAGGGAGTCTTGCAGCAGATTACTTAACAAATGAAGCAGGTTGAAGAGGCACAGCATATTCTGCTACAGTGACTTCCTCCCATGTGTAGCCAAATTCCAGCAAAAGGCTCATTAATTCCTCTCTGTTGAACTAATAGTTGGAGGTAACAGCCAAGTTGAACCTCAGCAGTGGGTCATAGCAGCTTGTTCCAAAAAACTTTCTCATTTTCAGGTTTTGGCTTTTTGTGTTGAAGCTGTATGATTGGCTTGAAATTGCAACAGAATCTGTAGTTCATTAGTAGTGATGGAAACTCCCTTATGGATTAAAGTCAAGCCAAGCTGTCAAACAGCATTGTCTCACTGAAATGTTGCGATGGTGGAAATATTAGTATAAATATTTACAACTTCTCCACATATGGAAGATTGGCATTGCCTTCTGTTTATAGAAAACCCAACTTGGATCAAGGCACCAAAGGGCACATTTCTTTCTGGAGGCTGAGTTTAATGTAGGTTTCGTGTTTGTTTTTGTGAATTGAAGATGCTTTCAAACAAAGGCATCTCCACCCTTAATTTTTCCATGAGGTCCAACTTGTAAAAGGCCAGAGTACATGGGAAGCTTCTTCTCTAACACGTTTTGACAGTCTTACTTCCCGTGGATTCTTCTGGGTCAACAAGATAAAAAATATCAATTTTTCTGCAAGATTCAGCTTTCAAAAGTGCAGTGCCACAACCTCCCAAATATTGCCCGTAAGCAAATCATGGGGAAGTAATTTTCTTTGTTATGCTTCAGTTCTGTGTAACCTTAAGATAGGGATGTACAGCTAATTAACTGCATGCAATTTGAAAACCTTTTTATGGTTCATGATGATCCCCCAAATTGCTACACTGAAATTCAGTGGTCAGCTAACAATAACTGTGGTGCAATTTTCCGCCATTATCAAGAAGGTGACATAAAATTAAGTTGATGACCTGTTACTACTCACAGTCTGGAAAGTTTAGACAAGAAATGAATTTAAAGAAAGAAAAATCAGTTGTTTGGTTGCATGCTGAGTCATCCAGAATAAGAATCAGAATTTATTTTGCCATGTATGTCCGGACACACAAGGAATTTGTCTTCATTGAGTATGCTCAATAACTACCTACATACATAACAAGGATACAATCAAGATATGTTCATAGACAATTTGAATATATAAGTATGATCTATATATGCAAGCTATTGGTACCCGTGCTCTGCTACGAGTTTGGTATAATTAGGTGCACATGCCCAGTGGAGGAGGAGAGGCCTTGGAAAGGATAGGAATCCGAAAGCACTTTGCAAGCCTTGTTCGGCCTCCCCCCCCCAACCCCTGGCGTTTTTACAGAGAATGAGACCGATAGGTTTTTTTGGAGGGGGGAGAAAAGCCGGATACCATAAGTCTTTTCAGAATCTTTATTCAAACAGTAAAAAAAGAACAAAGAGGGCTCAGTATGATTCTCAGCTGTTTTGAGGCCTTGTCTGGCCCTGCCCTCCTTGTTTTTTGCACTCACCTGCATTGCTGCCATAGGTACTGGTTCAATCGTGGCTTCCAAGCAGTTTTCCATTGGTACCCGTGCTCTGCTATGGGTTTTGTATAATTAGCCGCACATACCTCATAGAAGAGGAGAGGCCTTGGAAAGGATAGGCCTCCGAAAGCACTTTGCAGGGCTTGTTCGCCCCACCCCCACCCCCCAGCATTTTTTGCAGAGGAGGAGAGTGATAGGTTTTGGGTGAGGGAGAGAAATGCCAGACACTGTAAGTTTTTTCAGAATCTTTATTCAAACAGTAAAAAAAGAGCAAAGAGGGCTCAGTAGGCCTCCCCCACCCCCATCGTTTTTTGCAGAGAATGAGAGGGATAGGTTTTGGGGGGGGGAGAAAATACACCATAAGTATTTTCAGAATCTTTATTCAAACAGTAAAAAAAAAGAGCAAAGAGGCCTCAGTAGACCTTCCACACCCCCACACCCAGCATTTTTATAGAGAATGATAGCAATAGGTTTAGGGGGGCAGAAAAGCCGAACATCATAAGTATTTTCAGAATCTTTATTCAAAATAATAAAAAAGCAAAGAGGGCTCAATAGGCTTCTCAGCTGTTTGGCCCTGCCTTCCCTGTTTTTTGCACTCATCTGCATTCCTGCCATAGGTACTGGTTCAGTCGTGGCTTCCAAGCAGTTTTCCAGCATGGAGAAGCAGTTTTTTGCAGTCTCCTGACCTGCTGTTCCTAACCCCTCCATTAGTACTGCTCAATGAAAAATTCAAAACCAAACAGGGGAGCTACAAAAGCTTTCCAATCAAGAGACGCTGCAAAAGTTCTCCAATCAGGAGAAAGGAAACAAACCATATTTTGTCCAATCAGAACCTCTGGAATTAAAAAATTGAAATAACTCACATAAAAATTAATATTTTAAAAAGTCCTTTCTTAGTGAGCACCTAGATGCCAAGATGAATAGATCTACCAAATTTCAGGTTTGTATCTTTAATAGTTTGGGAGACCTGGTGATGAATCAGTGAGTGGTATTTTGCATTTATATATATAGATGAATAATATGAGATGCATTTTTAAAAATAATATAATGTATGTAGAATTAGAAAAATGAGAAAATATAAAAATGCTAAACTTGAATTTTAAAATGAAAAAAATTAATATGAGAATCAGATTTGCTTTTGTTTTGGTTTTGTTTTAGCACTTTAAATTGAATTTTTTTTTATTTTGCGACTTAGATAAATGATTAGTAAAGGAAAAAAGGAAAGGGAAAGTCAAAATTGTATGAGTGAGTTGTATACTCAGTCATGTTTGTTGCAAAAACGTATTATTTTATAGTAAAAAATTAAAAAATGAGAAAAAAAGAAAGTTACCAGAGGTCATTTGCTAGGATTAGCATACAGAAGTTCATTACTGCCTTGTTCCTAGACCATTTGAAAGTTACTTTCTGTTTCATGTATCACTGTCAGGTTAGTAAAATGAAGCTTCCTATGATTATTGGACAATGGAGTTACTGGAGAAATGTTTTGAAATGCATACCTTTATACATAGTAAGGGTAAGAGAAATTTGTGTGGAATCAGTTAGTGGGAAAGGTGACAGGTTTCCTTTAACTCTAATATGTTCAAAAGAAATTGAATATTCTGTTACACATAAATTAAATTCAGCACTTAGCAAAGCTTGGACTCTACCCACATGTAAGGCTCTATAGAGAATATACAATTCTATGGTATAAATTCTCAGACAAAATAAGGCACCTAATATGTCTGGCAAATCTCCTTTGGGACTCACTTGGCCCTTTGTCCCATCTGATGTTTATGCTTAATCTTTGTAGATTCTTTTATAAATTCTTAAAATGAGAAAGTCGTTTGCTGGAAAGCAAAATATCAGCCCCTTGTATCGCATTTATTTTCAAACATTTGTAGAAAACAAAAATTGTGGAGTCGCCCTATTCTTTGCTTCGAAGTATGTCTACCTACTTAGGAACAAGCCAATATGGCAGAGACTGTCTTGCGGAGGAGGCATGGTGTAAATAACATCACCAGTTTGCCTTCTGGTAGGAACAATATATTTTTACTAAGACCCAGGAGCGCCATTTTGTGAGAATCCCTTATGACTCGAAAAGGCTGATAATTCCTGACATAAGGCTAAGGACATAAATATATTGAGCAAGTTTGGAAGCGATTAGATTCTGCTGCAATCTGAACCGCTTTGCTTTTAGTTCACGAAATCAAGACTATGTAATTTGAAACCAAAAATATCGAGGTTAATTTCTAAATTTCTTTTTCCTTCCCTATTTCTTGTCCCCCACCCCAAACATTTTGCCTTATGTTGTGGAGCAGGGGTCCCCAACCCCCGGTCCGTGGACAGGCAACAGCATGCCAGCAGTCAGTCCTCGTGAATAAGCCAAGCCCCATTGGCTGGATGCAGGCAACATGCAAAACCATCACCACCCCTCCGGTCTGCAGAAAAAACTTTCTCCATGGAACATGGAACCGGTCCCTGGTGCCTAAAATATTGGGGGCCACTGTTCTGGAGAATCCAGAATTTATATAAGCTATGATCTTCTAATTTAAATGGTTCTAAAAAAATTGGTCTGTCACCAAGATTGGGACGGGGATGGTTTTCTTCTGGACAAATACTTCTATAACTGATTTTTAAAAATAGTCAATTATGAGTTCCACTCTACAAACTTAGCTTGCAATTTTGAGAGAGGGACTCTGCCAACAAATCACGCTGTATCCTGAAAATGTATATCAAAGATATTGAAAGGCTTTTTTAAAAAAAGGATGTGAAATTATAGCATAGTAAATAGAGAATTCTATTCCAGCTGAGTCCCTACTGTGTAATAATAATTATATAGTTAATGTAGCTTGATCCATATATTAGTCCAGTAGCGGATAGTCTGCTCTAAAGACATGGAATAGACTCTTAATTGTTACTAAAGTAACAATACCCAAAGGAAGCATTTAAAAATAAAAACAATATGCATTATTTCCAAATTATCTGTTTGGTGTGATAATGTTTTTCAAACCTCTCATGTAGGAATGCCCCCCCAGCTGTCTACAAAAATCTATTGCCACTGTACTTTAAAACCAAGCTTACTCATAGTAGTCTTCATGCAATCTAACATAAAATGCTTAGCTAAATTATCCCTCCATTTTGTTCTGTGTTCTGTAATGAAGTACATATTTCATTTCAGCTAGTGAGCTGCTAATTTTCCTATAGCAAACAGCTGGAATTTATATATTACAATATGGAGCTATACTCTGCCCCTATGCTCTAGTAATTGTGAGTGAGCATTCCATCATGGCTGAAGCTCAACGTGGTCTTGTTTTATCATTTATGAGCACAGTGGTGATAGACATTATGATTTGTGAACTAGGATGTTCTTAATTTCGATTTCATCTCAGCCAGAAACTCACAAGATGGCTTATGCATCGAGTTATTTATTTTACTATCATTTTGAATGGCATATTGCAGAATAAAGAGAAATCCAGACAAGAAAGGAAGTGAAGTAGAGGAAGGAGAAATGGATAGAACATTTTGTCACTCTACAACATGAAAAATAAATAAACAATATTGTAAGGCGGCGTGGTGATAGGAAGTGTCTCAATATGGAATTTGAGGGACATCAGAGTAGTAGCATCATTTAATAATCGTTAATCATTAAAATGACGGTCAGTAAGAAAATTTCATATTTTTTTTATCTTCATTCACTTCAGATTTCAAGTTCAAGATTAGGATTTGATCATAAATAAAACCAAGTGTTTTTGAGTCAACAGGATTGTCTTTTGAAACCGGGTTCCTTTTAAGAAAAATATGGAATGAAACTTTCTGATGAACTGGAACTTGGTTAAAACTTATGCTCATTTTCCTGCTCCTTGATTAAGTAACAAACTAATAAAGACAAAATCACATTTTCCAACTTTTCATAATATAATCTTCAATCTTAACTCCTGATTACAGATTACAATAGTTTATTCTAGATTTTAGTATTTAACATTTAGGTGCCTTTAAAAAAACTGATGTCCTTAGCATACCTGGCAAAAGAGAAAAGGCATATTTTGGGCAAAATCATCTGAGTTTCTAATGGCAAAGCTTGGAACAAGATGAACCATGCCTGCTCTGGTATGCTCAGTGTGCTCCTATTAACATCAGTGGGATCTTTAATGATTAACTTGTACAATTTATTTCAATAGTTTTTACTGTAAGTTTGATCAAACGAAGTTTCAGTCCTTCAAACAATTCCATTTTTAATTTCTTCTAAACCAATAGGAGACTTTTGGATGTTTCGCAGCTGTGGAAATGAAACCATATATCTTAAAGGTCATGAAATAATCCTCACATTAAAACTGTGCGGCTGACACTCTACAGTACTTTCCAGCGGTTTCAGGTTTCACTGGCTGCAGTCAGATGACACTCATTCCACAGATGGTAACACCTGTCTGAACTCTGGGTACTCCCTCAGTTTTTCGGCCCAGGTGTTTCTTTTGTCACCCACATGATAACAATCTGCAGGTGCACAGAACTGTTGGCAGACAAGGCATACATTTCCACGTGATGCTGTTAGGAAGGAAGAGCTTAATCTACAAGAATGTAAAACACAGCAAGATATCAGCTGCTCATTTGAAGTCCCCCATTTCCTGAAATATAGTTTATTCTGACTTGTTGCCAATGCAGCTGGAAATAGGGACTTTTCCCTAACTGTCCATTTCCATGTTTAAATGAGAACCTGCATTCATGGATTTTTTGAATGTTTGCACTGTTGAGCTATGTTTTTGAGAATCAAGAGCTAAGAGGGCAATCTTGACTGAGATAAAGATAAGTGCCATTTTCAAGTCCATGGAAATAGCTGGGGTTTTCTTTAAAGCTTTCATATTCTTAGGAATTATTTCACGTGGTCTTTCCATTAAAAAGCTCCCCCTGCAGCCTTATCAGAATGTCTGTGCTGTTTTGAAGAAGAATTTTGAGAGGCTAACTCTGATTCAGAATCTACTGCTCCATCAGTTCTCTTTTTTTCTTTTGGATTCCAAAAAATTAAGAGATTTCAAAAATTATGAAATAAAGCAAGATGTTTTCTAAGACCAAATCACTGACAGTTGAAGTTAAGATAGAAATAATTTACTCTACATTGTTCTACATTTCTTTAAAATGGGATTTCAGAAAGATTTTACTGTAACTTTGTTGTTAAATTAAAATGAGACTTTTTCCAGTAAAGAGCTGTGTGGTTTCTAGTTTGTTTAATAAACTAATCCAATAGGTAGAAATGCAAAGTATTTTGTAACAATTGAATGCCACAGATGCTTCCTTCAGTCTGTTCAGAATAAAGGTTCTTGACCAGGGTGAAGACCAGACTAAATCTGTAATTTCTAAAACTATGATTTTGAGGTCATGTGAGTGCTTCCATAAAATGCCTGCTCTGAAGAGTAGCTTGCCAAGTGCTATTATTTTTGGAAAAGTTAATCACAAAATTACTTACCAGAACCATCTTTTCAAAATGCTACCTACTGTCCATGTAACTTTATCTTTGTTCTAGGCCTAATACTAAAAGAAGTACATTGAATTTTAGCCATTTTTTTTCTCCAGGGAAGCTTAAGTGTAGACCCCACCAAAGATATTCTAGAATAGAATACATGATGAAATGTGTTTTGTAACATGATGGTTGTACTTTATAGCATGACTGTACTAATGATTGTGATTGTATTCATGATTAATTTCGTGATTTGTTGATTGCAGCTTATATGTACTTGACAAGATGAATGTACTTTATGACTTTGAATGTATCTTATACTTATATATGCAAATGATTATGCTTATATATACACAATTATTATGCTTATAATATACACAATTATTATGCTTATATATACAAATGATTATGAATGTATCTTATGATTGTATGTATGTAGGTATACAGCATGTACACCGGAGACAAATTCATTGTGTGTTGAGACACACTTGACAAAGTAAATTCTGATTCTGATTCTGAATAGACTTTTAGAATTGAATAGAATAGAATTCTTTATTGGCCAAGTGTGTCTGGACACACAAGGAAATTGTCTCCAGTGCATATGCTCTCAATGTATGTAAGCTACAAGTGATAAATTATGATCATAATCATAAAGTACATTCATCATATCATCATGTCATAAAACCATATTCATCATGTCATCAGGTCATCAGGTCAAAAACCATATTCATCATGTCATAAAATCACATTCATCATGTCATAAAATACATTCAGCATGTCATAAGATACATTTTTGAGATATGCTTAGAACAGTCATAGAATTTTAATAAGCAATCTACAAGTCATACTAGGATACTAAATAAAAACAACTATTAAATATTGTAGGATACAAGTAACAAGTTAATTGGCATACAAATAAGATAATAGGTAATAGGTAATAGGAAAGATGAGAAGAAGAATAGTGATACATTACTACTAGGTAGTTTAACAGTGTTGTGGAATTTAGTTGTTTAGCAGAGTGATAGGATGATGAAAAAAACTGTCCTTGTGTCTAGTTGTTTTGGTTTGCAATGCCCTCTAGCGACGTCTCAAGGGAAGAAGTTGAAACAGGGTGTGAGGGGTCTGTGGTTATTTTCTCAGTCTTCTTTCTGGATCGTGCAATGTACACATCTTCAATGGAGGGTAGGTTTATAGCAATTTTTTTTTGCAGTCCTAATTATCCATTGAAGTCTGTGTTTGTCTTGTTGGTTTCAGAGACAAACCAGACAGTTATAGAGGTGCAAATTATGGACTCAGTGATTCCTTTGTAGAACTGTATCAGCAGCTCCTTGAGTAGGCTGTGCTTTCTGAGTTGGCATAGGAAGAACATTCTTTGTTGTGCTTTTTTGATGACATTTTTGATGGTAGCTGACTGTTTTAGATCTTGAGATATTATAGAACCTAGAAACTTGAAGGTCTCTACTATTGATACTGTGTTGTCTGATAGTGAAAGATTAGATAGATGGGCTTCTCCTAAAATTGACTATCATTTCTACAATTTTGAGTGAGTTCAGTTCAAGATTGTTCTGGCCACACCACAAGGCTAGTTGTTCATTTTCCTGTCTCTAGGCAGATTCATCATCGTCTCGAATGAGGTCAATCATTGGGACTCCTGTGCTGATTGTACACGTAGCTAATGTTATTTTGCCTAGCTTCATCTTCTGCTTCCTGTCAGTTCAAAAACTTATAATCCATTTGCAGGTGTTGTGAGGCATGGCTAGCTGGATCAGTTTGGTTAGAAGAATATCTGGAATGGTGGCATTGAATGCTGAGCTGAAGTCCACAGTCCTTGTGTAGGTCCTTGGAGATTCAAGATGTTGAAGTATGTAATGCAGAGCCATATTAACAGCATCATCTACTGATCTATTTGCTCAGTAGCCAAATTACAAGGGGTCTAGCAGTGAATCTGTGATGATTTTCAGGTGGTCCAACACTAACTTTTAAAAAGTTTTCATAACTATAGACATCAGAGCAACTGGTCTGTAGTAATTCAGCTCCTTGATGGTGGATTTCTTCAGTGCTGAGATGATAGTAGACTGCTTGAAGCAAGAAGGAACATAGCACATCTCTTGTGATTTATTAAAGATGTGAGTGAAGATTGGTGCCAGTTGATCAGAACAAGCTTTCCAGCAAGAAGGAGTTATCTTATCTGGGGCTGGGGCTTTTCCATGGTTTCATCCATGAAATAGGTCTCGTACAGCCTTTTCTGTGATCACCAGAGGAGGGTTGCACAAAGGAATGGGGCCGGTTGTGGGAGGCTTGACTGTCATTGGTGTATCTATCTAGGGTAGAGGTTGTGATGATAGTTGACAGTGGTTTCCTCTCAAACATCTTCATGTTTTACAGTAAAACATCTTCAGATCATCTGCCAGTTGTCAATTCTCTTCAGCATGGGAAAGAGGTTTTCTGTAATGAGTGATAGTTTCCCACATATTTTCTGGTTTAAAAGAAGATAAGCTTCTTTTAAAATTGTGTAGCAGTGGTTTAAAGTCTTTTTGTCTCTAGTTGGGCAGTTGACATGCTGAAAGAATTTTGGAAGTTCTTGCCTTAAGTTAGATTTGTAGAAATCACCTAACAGGATGAGGAGTGAGTCTGAGTATTTCTCTTCAGCCATAAAATCTGGTCACTTAGGTTTTGTAATGCATTGTTTATGCAGGCTTGGGGTGGAATGTATATTGCAGTCAATGCAAATGAGGAGAACTCCCATGGAGAATAAAATAGTTTGCAATTTATAAATAATGTCTCTAAGTTTACATCACAACATTTCTTTAGTATAGTTACATCTTTACACCATCAGTTGTTAATATAGAAGCAGAGGTCCCCTCCCTTCTTTTTACCAGATGTCTCTGCAATTCTGTAAGCTCTCTGCATTTGAAAGCCTGGAGGATGTAAACTACTGTCCTCAATTGACTTGTTAAGCCAGGTTTCAGTAAAGCAGATTATTGCTGAATTACTAAAGTCAGTGTTGCATCTATTTAGAAAAAGAACTTCATCCATGTTGTTAGCAAGTGAATGTAAATTAGTCAAAAAGATTAAGAGGAGAGGAATTTTTTCAGAATTTCTCAGTCTATTTAATATTCCAGCATGCTTACCTTTCTGACATTTCCAACTTCTGTTTCTAACCTTCCATTGTTCAGATAGAATTGTACCTTCAAGCAGTCTCTCCTCTGTGTTTGCATTTGTAAAAACAGGTGTGTGTGTCGAAGATTATACTTTGAATAGATGTTGCTTGATGTCTAACAGTTGATTTTTTGTGTAAGTAATCCTTTGTGAATCACAGAAAATAACAGTAAAACCAACAGAGAGCATTTCACTGAGGCTGCTGTCCTTGGCGCTCTCTAGATAGGAAGGTATGATATTTAGATGATTAAAACCTTGTTTTGTAGTACAATAATTTCCAATGTATTATATTTCATTTTTTTATTTAAAATAGTCTACCTATTCAGATGGAAGCAAGAAGTCTTGCAGATGTCATAAGTGTCCATCAGCACTGCACTGATGATTTACAAGTAGTGCATAGTGAATTCACTGTATTTTGTTTTACTCGGGGAGCCTAATATCATGAAAATGCATACTTATGTTTAAAGATGCATACTCCCTGATCATGAGGTTGATGTAATAAAATTCTGCATATTCACATAAGAGAAGATATCTGAAAAATAAAACCAAAGACTTATTATACAGCACATTTTTCCAGTGGGGCTATGACCTACCTACTACCTACCTACCTACCTCTCTCTCTCTTCCCTCCCTACCTCCCTACCTCTCTTCCTCTCCCTCTCCCTCCTTTTCCCTTCCCCTGTCTCTCCTCTCCTCTCTCTCTCTGTCTCTCTCTCTCCCTCTCTCGCTCTCTCACCCGACAGCTGAAGTCCTCTTGAGTAGTTTACAATAACACACAGTAGAAAATATAATCAAGTGAAAATATACATAGGCAACAAAACCAAATGAAACACAAAATCAATCAATCAATCAATCAGAATAGAGCTGGAAGGGACCTTGGAGGTCTTCCAGTTCAAGCTTCTGCTCAACCATTTCAGACAAGTAACTGTCCAGTTTCTTTTTAAAATCCTCCAGTGATGAAGTAAGTGATGAATTAAAAACACCATTTAAACTGGAGAGTAGCATAGCACTAATTCTAAAATTAAATCAGTATGATTACAGGTCAATTTAAAAGTCTGGGATAATGGAAAGGTCTTCACCTGGCATCAAGGTGATGCTAGTGTAGATTCCATCCCTCGGGAGGAAATTCCCAAGGATTCCCTTAGGAAAAAAATGCTCACTGTCATATTAACCATGTTTCAGTTGATTAGGTTATATTAAACCATTGCTTACTCCAGATATGCAAATGGGCAGTCCTGGATATGTTAATATTTATTCTACATATTTCTTCAAGTTATCTATTCAGTAAATTACCTTTAAAATTTCTTGTAACCAGATCTACAGAGTAGAGTAAGACCCCTATGTGAGGCTCCAGCAATTAATGTATGAGCACAAAGCAAATTCTTTTTTTTTGACGTTTATGAGGCCACTTGTATGTTGTGACCCAGCTTAATTTAGTCTAAGAAAATAAGAGTGCTGTAATTTGTAAAATACATTAATCATATGTTTGTATGTGTGTGTTGGAAAAAATGCTTTGCATCTCTGTCCATCCCCATCTGGTTTTATTTTAATTCACCCTAGTCAGTTACGGAATTTTGCTTAGCTGTCTTCATTTTCCTAGTCAATATTGAATAATAGCCTTCAAAGTAAAAATAATTGGCTTGCATGAGGCTTGTTTTATAACTCTTGTTCACAAAGAATGTGAAAGACTGGAAAATGTGCTTAAACAGAAGGAATGCATTACGTTAGCCCTTGAGAAAGAGCAGTCCTCCAGCTGCATTTCACTGTATATTTTTATAACAGGCGCCTCCTTGACCATGCAAGATATTGCTGATAGGTTACCCTTCCTGATATCCTGTCTGCTTCATCAAACTTACCAGGTCACCTCTCCTTTCTCATCCAACTCACATTTCTGAAGGGTGCATCCAGCTGAAGGGAGAGAGGGAGGGAGGGACTTACGTTTGCACCAACGGTGAATCCCAGCATATATATCCATGATTACATTTCACATGATAGAATTATGCAACCATCCAGTTCACAACCATTGAACAAAATGGAACAGAACAAGTTGCAATTAAAAGCACAACATCAAAGCAAATATCTTGAAACTCATACCGATAAAATCATGAGCAGCTACAAATATGGAAACAAACCTATTTGTCCAAATCAGAGAGAAAACTGTTTCCCTGTGCCTCCAACTGTTGCTCGAAGGGAGCAAAGGCACAATAAAAACACATTATTCAATTTGCTGAAAGGAGAAAAATCGAGGAGGAAAGACTGAAGTCAAGGGATATAGGGATTAAAGAGAAACCAGCTTGCATCCCCTAAGAATGCTTGAGAAATAATAAATAACAGGAACCCGTCAGGGGTTTAAGTAAAGTGGTTTGAGGTCTCCAACCTGGCTCCAAGATCTGATCAGAAGAGCCCACACTGCATTTAGCTTTCTGCAAAGATATGCTTTTTCTTGTCTTCACAAAGTAGACAGCTGCTCATTCTGTGGAAATGAGGTTTTCTGTAAATAGGCAGAATAAGAGGCATTTGCAAGGAATGGGGAATAAAGTTAAGATGGTAAGCTACACGGAGCTGAACTTAGATTGCCCTTTCATGGCTGCCATCTTGATCTTTTTTTCCTTTTCTTTTTTTTTTACTATACTTTGCAAACATCCCTGTTCTCTCAAGTTAATCTGAATCACACAACCAACCGATGTTATTTTCTTGGCAAACATATGGAAATAGTTTGCTATTCCCATCATCTTCTCTTCTTTTTGAACTTCCTGGTCTATCAAACTGTACTAATATTTCCTGGTAATCTTCAAGTAGGTCCAATTATTAGCTTCATTTAAATTCAACCAATATGGTCAAATTGTAGCAGAGGAGAAGTGGTTTCATAGGTTTTATGCAGCTGCTTTATTTATTATTTATACCCCACCTTTATTATTTTGATAAACAACTCAGGACATTGAACATATCTAATACTCCCTCCTCTTCCTATTTTCCCCACAACAACAACCCTATGTGGTGGGTTGGGCTGAAAGATAATGATTGGCCCAAGGTCACCTAGCTGACTTTAATATCTAAGGCAAGACTAGAACTCACAGTCTGCCAGTTTGATGCCTTAACCACTAGACCAAACTTTTTTTCTTCAGAATAAAAGTAGAAGCATTAAGAATGTTTTTAAAAATACTTAAGGTCCCAGGCCTTATTCCATTTTAAACCAGGGATTTTAAATTAGGGCTGAACATAGTTGAGATTTATAAGATCTGTTTTATTTCTCATATGACGATCTGCCAACCTAAAACCAAAATTTTCAATAGATTTTGGGGCTATAGATTTATTTAACTAAATAGAGTTCACAGTTTATTTGCATGCAGAAATCTTTCCCCAATTATCCATTTTTTTTATTTTGTCAAGATAATTTAGGAAGGAGAGAAGAGAAAATCATTTTGTTGCTGATATGGTTCAACAAGGAGACATTAGAAATCCTTGCCAAGCTATTGCAAACTCCCCAGGGTTGGTGGAACTAGGACAGCTGGATTCCAAGGTCAAAGTCTAGGCCTTCCCAGTTCAAGGAGCGGTGGTCCAAATTAATATTCGTAGAGCAGTGTTGGATATTTTTCTTTTTGACAGAGAGAATGTGCGACTTTCTGGAAGCTGGCTTGATCTATAAATTATGAAAGATCATTTTATTTATTTTGTTTTACTTTTAAATAAGTTCTATCATTTATATTACAATGGAGTTGTTGGCAAAGCCAGAGCTCTGGATGAGATACTGTGGATCGATTAAGACCAAGTTTTGCTTGGTAAATGATAGACTAACAGGCCAGTACTTTCCAGTCCAATTCACAAAACTATGCAAAGTTCTGGCTTCAATTAGACTGCTCTTTTAATAGAACGGTAGGGTAAAACTTTCTAAATAATGAAACAAGACATCATTCAAAGAAGAGTGGGGATTTGTGTTTTTATGGAATGCTTTGGTGAGGAAACAAAGCGGAAGATTCACTGAATGAAAATGGAAATGGAAATAGAAATAGCACTTAGACCTATATACCACTCTACAGTGCTTTAAAGCCCTTTCTAAGCGGTTTACAGAGTTGACATCTTGCCCACAACAATCTGGGTTCTCCATCCATTCTAAAACCGGAATGTCATTTGTGGGGTTCCTCCATTATTTGTTTCAATTTCAATGGGTTTTGGAGGGGGTAGATGGACTGGGAGCAGGAACGGCCCAAGAATAATCAAAGCTCAGTGCGAAATATCTCGTGTGGATGTCTTGTACGGGGCCTATTTATTAAAACCTCCTAGGTCCCATGAGGCCTTGCCAATCATGAGGCCTTGTGCAGCTGCACCGTTCCTACCGTCCTTCGGCCGCTCCTGACTGGGAGAAAATATCCATTCAAATGAGTTTCATGAAGAACGATAAGCGCAAAGGCCAAAATGTCCTCGTTACAAAACTGCTCCTAGATCTACCAGGTGACCAAAACTCCTTTATGCTAATTATTGCGTAAAAGTAAAATCAGGTGAGAGGAGGCTCTATTGCTCCACCCCTTCTGATGTTCTGGAAGCCTTAAATGCTTGGTGAATAGTGAAGTATTGCCGTTTTCATTTTACCTTGAAAATTGTGTCAGTTGATTTAATTCTTTTATGTTATGTTATACTGGCTGTGAATGTTTTCATTGGTAATGGAATGGTTTTTGGCAGACTGATTTGATAAGTAGACCAGCGGTATATAAATACAGGTAGTCCTCTACTTACAACCACACCTGAGACCAAAATTTCTATCACTAAGTGAGACATTTGTTTGGTGCTTTTTGTCCCATTTTGCAACCTTTCCTGCCACAGTTGTTAAATGAATTACTGCGGTTGTTAAGTTAGTAACAGGGTTGTTAAGAGAACCTGGTTTCCCCCTTGACTTTGCTGGTCAGAAAGGACACAGGACTGTTGGTTGAGCAACCAGGGCCAGCAGCTGCAGAACTACTGGAAGAAAAGGTGTTTACCCATCGCAAATAT
>JANHFO010002251.1:34127-47519 GCA_032468095.1 Pareas carinatus | reverse complement strand
CCTCCCTCCCTCCCTCTCCTCTCGTTCTGAGAAAAATTCAGCCACCCTGTGCGCTTTAATAGACGGTGTGCAGAGATGGAGGCGAGCACACCTGCCAGCCCAAATCCACAGAAAACTCCTTGCCATAAATCAGACTCTTGACCTCACCAGCATGAGAAGATATCCGCTCCTGAAGTATGACTTACGGTCCCTTGTCTTCAGATGTTGTGGGTGCTGCTCCGTCACTGGAGGTTTCTGAGGAGAGACTGGGCCACCCCTTTTTTTAAAGGGTGCAAATGTCTGTTCCTAAGTGAGACTTCTGCTAAGGGAGTTTAGCTCCATTTTACAACCTTTCTTCCCACGGTTGTTAAGCGAATTACTGCTGTTAGGCGTATTGGATTCCCCCATTGACTTTGCTTGTCAGGAGGTCGCAAAAGAGGATAAACATGATCCCAGGACACTGGAACTGTCGTAAATATGATTCAGTTCCCAAGCGTCTGAAATTTTGATCACATGACCATCGGGATACTGCAATGGTCATAAGGGTGAAAAACGGTCATGAGTCACTTTTTCGGTGCCTTTATATTACAACTTTGAACGGTCACTGGACAAACTTCTGCACATCAAGGGCTACCTGCAGAAGGTTGGACTAGAAGACCTCCAAAGTCCCTTTCAACTGTTATTCTGTTTCCTCAAGAGGAAAGACTCTTACATTATCACACTATGAACCACCTCCAACAACGGTCAGCTGTCACAATCTCTAAAAGAGGAGAAAGGATGAAAGTTTTGATGCTACTCCAGCATTTTCATCTGCCTTTTGGAAATCTGATTTGTTTGCCTAAAGTCAAGTCATTTCCTTACTAAGCCCCTTTATTCCCCATAGGTCTCCCTGGCCTGTTAACACACTCTTTCCTACATGCACCTAGTTCTTGATTTACAACCACAGTTGGGACCAGAAAATCTGTTACTAAGCAAGGCAGGTTAAGTGAGTCAGGCCTGATTTTGCAAACTTTTTTTTTTGCCATGGTTGTTAAGCAAATGACTTTGCTTGACAGAAACCATTCGGGAAAGTTGCCAGTGGTGATTTCATGACTCTGGGACCATCATAAATAGATACCACCTGCCAAGCACCTGAATTTTGATTGCATGACTCTGAGGATGCTGTCAACAGTCTTAAGTGCAAGGGATGGTTGTAAGACACTTTTTTCAGTGCTGTTGTAGCTTCAAACAGTTGGTAAACAAATGGTTGTAAGTCGATGTCACGGAATTGCACGGCCAATGTCCAAATGAAGTTAGAGACGTTAACATAAGCTTGCAGTTTTATATAAATAAATATATTTTACATCTATATTACAGCAAATAAGGTAGTCAGGCAAACAGGAGCATCATCAGGGCACACATAAGAAAAAGGCAGGGAAAAAGGGAAACTCTCCCTCCACAACAACAGCAACCAGAATAACAGAAGAGTTGGAAGGGACCTAGTCCATCCTTCTGCTCGGGCAGAATACCCTATACCAATTCAGACAAATGATATCACAGCGCAGATTGCCTCATGCATGAGCCTGCACTCTTCAACCAATCAACTAAAATGGTGTGTTCTGGGTCACTGCAAAAACCCACTGCTCCAGCTACTGAATTTTAATATCTTAACAGTTGAGGACTATTTGGAGTCAAACAATCTCCTCTCAGGAATTCTTGGCCTGTTGCAGTGGCTGGACAAGGACAAGCCAACAGACCCACCTCTCTCATACATCCTAATCCTTCCCACCAATTTGGTTTTGCATCCTGTTTTCTTCCACCCTCCAGGCAAAAATTAAGTCCACTTGCTCCACTGTAATTGTGGGCCCTATCCCACATCAACTGGTTGAGGAAAATCACTTAGAATCTCTCTAGACTGAGGTAGATAAGAGGTTGCATAACTACAAGCATGCACAAGTATGTAAAATAAACAACAATGTGTTGGATTGAAGAGTGACACACATAAAAGTCAAGGGAGACACAGAGCTTTCTGCTCAAGGTGTGACATGCATTGAGCAAGAAAGACAGTGTCTCAATCAGAGTTGCCTCAGAAGCCAAAGGTTCCAATATCTTTGCCTTCCAGAGGGAAAATGTAATCAATTACAATATGATTTTACTTTGTGATGATGTGCATTTAGTATAGTTGACTATAGTTTAGCATTTAGATTGGTGTAGCAATTAAGGTGCTGGTCTAGAAATCAGGAGTCTGTATGTTCTAGTCGCACCTTAGGCATGAAAGCCGGCTGGGTGGCTTTCGATCAAACCCCAGGAGACTGGGAGTTCTAGTTCTGTCTTAGGCATGAAAGTTGGCTGGGTGACTTGGGCCCAATCACCAGGGGGCTTTTGAATTATAGTCCTGTTTCTTAGACATGAAAGTCGGGTGAGTGACTTTGGACTAATCACCAGGAGACTGGGAGTTCTAGTTCCAGCTTAGGCATGAAAGCCGCTTTGATGATTCGCTTAGCTCACTCGCTTTCAGCCCAACCCACATCATAGGGTTGTTGTTGTGGGTAAAATAGGAGAGAGGAGGAATATTAGGTATGCTTGCCACCTTGAGTTATTTATAAAGCAATAAAGCCTTGATTAAAATCTAATAAGTGAAATGCGTGAGTGAAATTTCTCAGAAGTTCCTATGAATAGAAATCACCATGCTGGCATCCATCTTTGTCTCTTTAGGAAAGACCTACACCTCAGGAGAAAAGGAGACGCAATAAAACATCCACTAAAAAAACCCATTCCCATTAAAAAAAATCCCTAAGCCTAACTCTGCATCTTTCTTTCTTTTTTTTCTTAAACATTATGTTTAAGAAAATGTTTCAGAAAAAAAGAAACAAGCAGAGTTGGGCTTAGGGAATTTATGCTGATCCCTTTCTGAGGATTGGCTAACCGCATTCTGAGGCATCCATTGTTGTTGTAGTTTTCTGAGTCACAAACTAACACGCTGCATGTGTGTGCATGTGTGTATATTTCTGCTCTTCCCCCATATTCTGAGTATGTAAAGCACACCATGAGTTGCATTAAGCTTGTTCTGAGCTGTTGTCCACGTGATCCCCCCATGTGGGAGTGTTGGGGGGGGAAGAGAATTTAATTTAATTTAATTTAATTTTTGGAAGCTCCTCTCTTGAACCAGCCCCCTTTTCTGAGCTCGATCTTTCTCTCACCAGCTTTTCCCACCATACCAAATATGGTTTCCTTCTTCTCGGTTTTCATAGAGTTATCCCGCTGATGGACGGATGGACAGAGTCCCAACTTCCTTTCTGTAATTCCCTTCCAACATTCAGTTGAGTTGCAAACAATAAAAAGATTAATTTTACTGCCGTTTCATATAGAGAGAGAGCCCTATTTGAGCCAGGAAAAAAAAAAGGAAGAAAGAATTGACTCAGCTCTCGAATATAGCCAAGGTCCTTGGAGCCCTAAATTTCAAGCTATTGGCACAGAGTCCTTATGTGTAATCTTTCGTTCTGTGAAGTTGCCAGGAAAGGACATCCATCATAGTATTAACAGAGCCAGGAACTGTGGAGACCATGTCTACAATCCAGTCTTATTTATGTGATTTTTTAAAAAAATCCTGCCTGTTTTAGGTTATAAGTACGGTAGTCCTTCGTCTTACAACCACAAAGCCCAGCATTTCTGTTGTTAAGCAAGGCAGTTGCTGAGCGGGTTTTGTCCCCGTTGTTAAGCAAATCACTGCAGTTGTTAAGCGATTCATGCGGTCATTAAGCAAACCCGCCTTCCTCCACTGACTTTGCTTGTCGGAAGTCTCCCAAAATTGAGAGAAAACAGGGCATGCTTTCGAGAATAACCATAGCCAGAGGTCGATGAACACTGGTGCGTCACTCAAAATGTTGTGGTGTGTCAACTTTGACACACGTGTCATAGATCCGGCATCATGTACAAAGCCCGTTGGCAGCCAGTGAGGTTTCTGAGCAGGGGTGGGGGGGACCATGCAAGAGGCCCCGGGAGAAGGAAGTAAAGAGAAACAATTCCTGATTCCTGGGATTTCGAAAAGAAAACTCAAAACTAGTTGAAACTCTGCCTCGACTTCTTTGACTCATTCTTTCTCCAGAACCAGACAGGGCAGGTTGATGGTGCCACTCAACTTCTTGGTTGTGATGCCACAATATTGGACACAACGGAATGCAAAGAGGGTGATAGCAAGAGAAAAAAGATATTTGTGGAGGGGGGGAAGGGCTTGAAACATAGCAGGCCGATGAGAAATCGTTGGTGGAGATGTGTGGAAGAGAGAGACTGAGGAATGCTTCCTGCTTTGGGTTGTTTAGGAGTGTCGACTGTTTGTGTCTGTAGCTGATTCCTTGACAAAGACGAGCAGGAGTGTGACTCAAGGCAGTAGGGCGTGTTTCGAGGCTAAGGTATGCGAAATGGTGTTTTCATTGCTGAGCAAACAAGCCTTCATTCGCCAAGGATGGTTTCCAGTTGAGCATGAGTTGGCGGGTTGTTTCTCCACAGCTTGCTCTGTGGCTGTTCCATGATCAGAGAGGCAGAGACAGGATCCTGGTTTGTCTGCATGTACATTGGGAGAAAGGCTTGATTTGAGCGGATGGCTGTTTGTGTGTGGTTACACTGAGTACCCTGGAAAGCCATAGCCCTCATGGGATGTACTTCCCAAGCTCAGCTCATCTTTTTCAAATTATATTGACCAGGTAATAAGGACCAGGTAATGGTTCCCTTTGGGGAGAAGGGCGGTATAAAAATTCAAATAAATAAATAAGGAAAAGAGAAAATAACCCCAGCTAGAACTCCAGGGTTGCTGCTTTAGATGAAGTGATTTATACATCTCATACATTGTTTTGATGGTTTATTTGTGCTTAAAGCAATCATAGTTTAAATGATTTCCTCTTTCCCTCCACATATTTTATCAACTTGGTGAGGCAGGTTAGAGCTGTGTTTTTCAATCTCAGTTACTTTAAGTTATTATGGACTTCA
Organism: Pareas carinatus; assembly: GCA_032468095.1. Classification (NCBI taxonomy): domain Eukaryota; kingdom Metazoa; phylum Chordata; class Lepidosauria; order Squamata; family Pareidae; genus Pareas; species Pareas carinatus. Next base: position 42,578 of record JANHFO010002251.1, on the reverse strand, counting down.
ACTCCCAGAATTCATTAGCCAGCTAGGGAATTCTGGGAGTTGAAGGCCACACATCTTAAAATTGCTGAGGTTGAAAAACACTGGATTAGATAATCTCAGAACCTAGTTACTAACAGCATGACCAGAATGGCCTACTACTGCTAAATCTACTTCTTTTGTCTATGATGACCTCACACAACCTCATCTTGCTATTCAGGTAAGTCTTATGACTGTAATGGAACCTGGAATTTCTATCACAAATTATGACAACAGTAAGCCAATGTACCCACATGACTAGCCTGATTTTTTACAACTTTTTGTGGCAATTGTTAAGCAAATGATATAGAGTCTCCTGGACTAGAAGACTTCCAAGGACCCTTCCAGCTCTATTCTGATTGATTGTTAGCATTATATGGGATTGTGTTAATCTTAGAGTAAGAACTTAATATTGGGAGAAGGACTGTATAAAAATTAAAATAATGATAATGATAATGATAATGATAATGATAATGATAGATAGATAGATAGATAGATAGATAGATAGATAGATAGATAGATAGATAGATAGATAGATAGATAGATAGATAGAAAAAGGATAGTAGATAACATGTATCATGGGTTCTGAGTGAAAGCAGCTTCAATATAACAGGATAATTGCCTATAATAGATTTACAAAAAAAATGTAAAGAAATCAAGTTCTAATTGAAGGAACTAAAGATCAAGATTGTTAAAAGTAAAAATAAAGAATCTAAGGTTGGTTTATTTGATCAAAATTAAAATATGCATAGTATTATATCTAGTAACAATTAATGGAATTTTGCTGACATCAGGAATCAAATGGTAACGTTTTATGGCTTTTTATAGATAAGAGATCTATATCAGAAGAAAAGTTCATTTCTTTTATTTTAAGAGAAGGTAATAAGTTACTAAAATCATTATACTTGTCATATTTCTTTTCTTTATCGTTATTATATTCTTATTTTTTCTCTCTCTCCATTTTTCTATTTTTTCTGCACTTCTTATGTTTTCTTTTAGTCTGTATTAGTCTTTTTTTTAATTATAATATTTAATAGAATTACTATAAAAATACAACAGAGCAAAAATAACCTCATGCTCGTTCAAATAATTTGTGCCTGTTTTGCTCTAGAAACTCTTAATTTGGTGAGCTATCACACATTCGAAGCTTGCTCTATTTCTGATATGGGATTTGCCAGTTTACTTGAAAACAGACAAAATTTAGAGCCTGTGAAGGTCTTTTAAATCCCATTTTCTAAACTATCATGTCATCAGATCCTTTATTCCAAATATAACAATGCTGAGAAGCAGGTTAGTACGTTCATCCGTGACAGAGATATTAATATTGAGCTGTCTATTTAATAAAACTAGCGTTTTGCACATTTCCTGACAAAAGAATAGACATTGACGGACTGTCTTTTTTTAATCCGTCGGTTTCCTCATTATTTTTTCATTCAAAGTCCACCAAGACAGGAGAGGAATTGTGTATCGTTTTGCTTAATAACACAGACCCGCCGTAATTGATAAAATATGGATTTGGCCAGCCCTTACGAAGATTCTGCTCATTGAAACTACAGGTAGTTCTCAACTTATGACAACAATTGAGTGCAACATTTCTGTTGCTAAGCAGGACAGTTGTTAAATGAATCTGCCCCATTTCTTGCCACAGTTCTGGGCTGAATCAGTGGAGCTGTTAAGTTAGTAACACAGTTGTTAAATTAATCTGGATTCCCTACTTATTTTGCAAGTGAGAAGGTTGCAAAAGATGATCGCACGATCTCATAAATCTGTTGCTGAGTGACCACAGGGATGCTGCAACTGTCGTAGGTGTGAAAAACAATCATTAGTCACTTTTTTCATTGCCGTTGTTCATGAAACGAACAGTTGTAAGTCGAAGAAATGTAGCCTGTACATGGAAGTCATGTGTAGGATCACTCTCCTTTTATTTATTTTTTTCATTTTGCTGCTTATTATTATTTGAATCTCCCTACCTATAGAAAAGCACAATCGTATTTCTATACGCCCGTATGTTTACATTCGTGTTTCTGGCTTGGCCTTCGGCATTTGTGAAGAATGTAATGGAAGTATTGTGTATGCTTTGCACCAACCACAAGTTTCTACTCATTTTGTTTATGTTAAAACTCACACCCTGCTCTCTCTGCATTAGCTGCATGCATAAGCAATCATACGCTTTGGACACATCCGACATTTTTTCCTATGTGCTGTGGTACAAAAACCTTACACCACCTTTTCTTTCTGGTGGATGGAAGCCACGTAATTTACATGAGTCCTGAAATTACTTCTACACAGCTTTATTTGTGATTCTTTCCCGTCTCATCCATGGAGGCATTTTGTTTTTTGCATTGCATTCCACCCAGGAGTAGAGATAGTCCTTGACTTACGGGCATTATGAAGCTTGCCCATCACAGTTGTAAGTCACGATGATCATAAAACGACCTGTGACGGACCCGATTTTATAGCAATAACAATAGCACTTAGACTTACATACTGCTTCACAGTGCTTTACAGCCCTTCCTCAGGAAGGTGTTTTGTGATGTGATGATTCTACTTTATAACATGATGACATGATAAATGTACTTTATGATTGTGATTGTATTCATGATTAAGATTGCGGTTTGTCGATTGCAGCTTATATATACATGACAAGATGAATGTACTTTACGATTATGATGTATTTTATGCTTATTTACTTTATGATTATGAATGTATCTTATGCTTATGTACTTTATGATTATGAATGTATCTTATGATTGTAATCACATTTTGTTTATTGTATGTATGTAGGTATAGAGCATGTACACCGGAGACAGATTCCTTTGTGGATCCAGACACACTTGACCAATAAATTCTAATTCTAATTCTCTCTAAGCGGTTTGCAGAATCACTGTGTCGCCTCTCCATCTATCTGGGTTCTCATTTTACCAACCTTGGAAGGCTGAGTCAATTTTGACCCCGTCAGGATCAAACTGCTGACAGTAGGCAGAGTTAGCCTACAATACTACATTACAAACACTGCACCACCATGGCTCATATAGTCATTTTTGCATACTAGGACCAATTTTCCTGAAAACTGGAAGTAAATCCTTTTTCCTTGGAGGGGGGGGGCATAATAAAAGATAGTCACATGACTATGGGCTGCTGCAAATGTCCTAAATGGTCTAACTATGGGGATGGGAGAACTTTGGAATTGGATCATAAGTGCCTCCAGGGAGATCCATTGTAGCTTCGAAAGGTAGCTATGTGAATTTTTGTAAAGTGAGGAAGACCTGTGAACCAAATTGATAAATAATTTGGCGAGATGGGCATCTCTGTAAAGAAATAAATGTGGAGAAAGAAAAAAAATAAATTTTGCTGACCTTACAAAGTTTCACAACTCGCTGAGTCATGAAAAACGTGTGCTCTCCAAGTCAGCTAATTAGAGTGCAAAGCAGAATTCTTGGGAGGTGCAAGCGATATTTTAATTGGCTTGGTTTTGGAAGGAGCAAAACATCAAGGTTGGCTGACGGTTCTCACTGAGGCTGTGTTCTTGTTTATTTATAGCAAGGATGGGGTGGTGGGTGGGGGAAATCATGGCCCTTTTATGACTCGTGGACTTCAACTCCCAGAATTCCTGAGCCATTCCTGAGCCTCTGGATTAGTTGATTTTGAGACAAATTGGTAGTCTGGAAGGCATAATGATGTTAGCTCTTCACTGGGAGCAATTATCTTTAATTCCGTCAATGAAGCAAGCTGAGGTTGTCCGTTCGGCAGCCATCTGAAGCATTCTTCTCGTACCTGGCTTCGCTGCAAGGCTCTGGCATGCTTTGCTTAATTTTTCTGAGACAAAATGGGTCCCACAGCGTAAGAGTAATGCTAACAGGGAAACGGTGGATGCCACTTCTACCTGGAGTCAGGGCGTCTGGACTTCCTTGTAACCACCATTGCCCAATCTAAATTTTCCTCCCTTTGACAGGAGGTTGATGTCAGGAGAAAGAAGCGATGAGCAGCGATGTCCTAATGTCTCAAGAATGGGGAACTAAGTTAGCATTATTAATAGAGCCCATTCCTGGGGAGAAACGTGCAGGACAGGAAACTAGAAATGGCTTAAATTGGGATGGGGATCTCTGTCGCTCATCAAGGTGGCTGTTAAATTAGTCGTGCCTCCTTTTACCATCTTTTCTGCTGCAATTATTAAACGAGACGCACGCTCCTCGAGCGAATCCGACTTCCCCCGCTGACTTTGTCCGTCAGAAGCTGGCTGAGAACATCACAAATGAGGAACATGTGACCCTGGGATGCTGTCTAGGCTGTGAATGCCCGTTAGTTGCCAAGTTGTGACTCTGTGAGTTGCAGGGATACTGCGATGTTCGTAAGCATGAGGACTGGTGATTAGCAACCTTTTTTCCCCCAGCGCCATTGCAACTTTAAGCGGTCACCCAAAGGATGGTTGTAAGTTGAGGATTAACTGTAATTGAGAGAATTCATCATAGGACCTTCGGGGGAACAATGGTTAAGATTGCAGTTGTCAAGATCTCAGCGAAAATCACCTGTCTGACTCTGTGCTTTAAACTTGACAACAGCACAGAAGGGAAGGGGGCACTCTGTTTTCCCCAAAATAAGACCTAACTGGAAAATAAGCCCTAGCCTGATTGTTCAGGATTTTTGTAATAGAAGCCCTATCCCCAAAATAAGCCCCAGTTCAGATCATCAGCCAGACGGATGCATAGAGTACCGTATTTTCCTCAAAATAAAACCTAACCAGAAACTAAGCCCTAATGTGCCCTTAAGACACATTTCTTTGTCCAGGCAGGTCTTGCCTAGCCCCGCCCCCCTCCTCCATTCCAGGTTTTATGAATTAGGTTTTAAATTGGTCTTAGAATTTGCTATTTTAAATTGTCAGCCTACCAATATTTATTTTTAATGTTATTTTAACTGGATATATTTGTTTTTTATTGTCGGCTGTAAACTGCCCTGAGTTCGTTGCATGGAAAAGGGCGGTATATAAATCTAATAAATAAATAAATATCCGCATACTTAGCATGGTTGCCTGGGGAATTCTGGAAGTTGAAGTTCACTCATCTTAAAGTTACTAGGGTTGAGAAACACTGAGCTAGAGAGACATGAAGATGCTTGATGGATAGATAGAAAGGGGAGCATTCTTCCATTAGCATTTCCTCTTTAGGGATTCAAACTAGGCTTATGGAAAAGTCCTAACTTAATAGGCATAAATGTAGAAACATAAGTGACATGGAGCATGAACAGGTGCGCATGTATCACCTGCCAGGAACATCTTCAACAGATGTATTTTTCCTGGACTCCCATAGCTCCCTCTGCAGCTGAGACACAGGCCCAGGAAAACATGTGTTTGGTTTAAGATATTTTCAACATATCTCTAAATCATGATTTCCCTTCCGATTCAGTTCTCTGCACTGCCGTAGCGTCGACTGTTTTTGCCTTGAGGCGAATTCACTTTTAGATATCTAGGAAGTGGAATGCGTCATTCTGACTGTTTTGAATAACAAATTTATTTTTGCTTTTTTTTTAAAAAAAAAAGCATTTGTGTCAATTGGGAACTTCATCCTCATCGTCGTGACAGCTGTTTGTGTTCCAATTTGAATTCTGATAGCTCGTGCAGAGTGTGTTATGTTTTGTTTTTAAAGACAAAAATAATATAAATAGTTCCAACACTGAAAGCTACAGAAAGAATTTATTTCACTGGACACTTCAAAAATAGCTTACATTTTCAAGTCCCTTGATAAAAGAAAAGTGGGTTGGAAAAAGGAAGCAGCCAAGATGAGATGAGTCTGGGCAATTTATGGCAAAGTCTGAAGTTAAAAAACGGGGCATGCTAGCTTTGTTTACAGAACCATGTTCTTGGCTAATTCTTACTCGCTCTGGATTTGCTTTTGCTGCGTTGTCCAGTTTCTGTTTGGCTGAAGAAATGAAATTACATCTTTGAGTGACCTGAACTTGACAACTCCAGTGTAGCTTCAAATTTCCCAAATAAGGCTTCCTCCACATCATAGTATGTCCTTACAGGGCCTACATATCCTTTTATTATGTTTAAGAGGAGAGAAAATGGGAAATGGATTGAGTGACCTTAATAGCTGGAATGGGACAACTGGCTGCGAGTCAACTGGCCACAGGACAGTTCAATTTAACTACTTAAAATAATTTTGAAAAGTAATTTCTGACATTCACATTTCATTTTGTCCCTCCTTTTGCATCTTCTTTAATGATTCAGTCCCATCCATTATTCCAATGTTAGTGTAACTTTTGCCCCACAGCGAGTTGGCCGTGGTGAGTTGTCCCGTGGTGAGTTACCGACGGCAAGTTGGCTGTGCCATGTTTGGCCGTGGCAAGTTAACTGTGGCGAGTTGTCCTAGACCCCATAATAGCTTATTTTAAACTGTATCCTCCTCATGTGTTGGACTACAGTTTGGGAATGATGGGAGTGATAGTCCCAAATATCTGCAGGGTGTCTGACTGGTGAAAGATTTTTGAAGATCAGGGCCAAGAACAACCCTGGTGTTAACCATTGGGAGAGTGAAGCAACTATCTCAGACAATAAATCTTGGTTGTCATGAAAACACAGCAGGCTGCTGAGTTATATAATGTACAGATATTTTATACTCCAAAATAGGAAGGAGCGTTTATGTGATTTTGTGGCTCATATTCCAAAGTAATGTGCAGTTTGTTAGAAATCTTGTTTCAGGTGGAGGAGGGCCTCCATTTGCTCCTCTGTTTTAAGCAGCAAGGGGACTTAGGGCCCGGATTCAAAGTTCTAGTAGTCAGGCCACCTTGTGACCACGTGACCAAATTTTAGATGCTCAGTAACATGGCAGCATTTATGGCTGTTTGCAGCATCCCACACTTATGTGACTGTGTTTTTATGTTAGTTTTCCCCCCAAAAAACCCAGCCCTTTCAAGTTTTGGAAAACTGCACCCATTGTGAACCTTTAGTTTGTTTAACGACTGCAGTGTTCACTTACCGACCGTGAGTTTACTTAATATCTGTGGTGAATCGCTTAACTACCACTGTAAAAAGGTTTGTACAAGTGGGTCGGTCACATGACAGGCCCCTTTTGCAACCATAATGGACAAGCTTCATGATGGCCATAAGTCAGGGCTACCTGTATAGTAATTTTAAGTCATCTGCTTTTTATCACATTCAGTCTCCACTGGAATGGGACTGAGAATTTATTTTTCCTTTCTATAGCAAATTATCGACAGAATGAAGTGGGCATTCCATATCTTGTTCAATGGTTCTGAGCCTACCTGGAGTTAGAGAGATAAAAGTACAAAAGCAGCTTTCTTCAGGCTAGAGGCTTTCAAAGGATCTGCATTTCAGTTTCATTTTTCTCAGCCAGCATAGCTATGCTGCTTTGAGATTATGAGAACCAAAGTCCCTCTCTCTTGGACTTCGCCACCAGGTTAAATAAGGTTAATTCATAAATTATTGGTATTGCAGAAATACCTCTTTTATTGGACTGAATTCTGCAGAAAAGGTGCCCATAAAATGGTCACAATCTCAGGGGCTAAGTCTTTTTGTGCAGATTATAATCTCAGTCCAAAAAGAAGACCGTGGCTATGAATTCTGTAAGTAGTTCCAGAACATTTGCAAGGTCCCCAATTTGAGAAGTTTTGGAAGGAAGGGAGGTTGCTGGATCAGACAATATAATTTATAGCAAGGAATATTTTCCCTCAAGTGAACAACATTTATTGCGGATAGGTCTATTCAAGAACTGAGCTACACAGGTAAAGGAAAATTCAGAGAAACTGTCCCAAAATTCTTGGCAGAAAAGTGAACAATAAATTTACTTAATAATAGTCCTTTCGATGATGTACAGCACTGCATCTACAGTTACGTGATAACACGAAGAATTCTTTCCAGTTATTCAGGAAATTGAAAAGCAGGTTCTTAATTTGAAGAATAATTGGTCTTAGGGTAGTCCAGCAGAAGTCACGTTGAGTCTGAAATTCCCACTCCTGACATGGATGCTTTAAAACATTGTGCAATGTCCTAGTCACTTTCGGGGCTTTCTACTCAAGGAGATGAGTTTACAAGAAGCTTGTCTGCTTTGGTTAAGCTCAGTTGTCAGCAGCTTTTTTGTGCTGACCATTCTTTCCCCCAATTCTTTGGCATGCTCAGAGGATTAAATAGGGGGAGGAATTAAGCACTTAGTTTCTCACTTTCTCCTGAACTTTCAGAGATATCCAGAACTCCAACAAATCTGTAAGTCATTTCTGAGTCTCTCTGAAATTTAGTTATGTGAACAGATGTCACCAAGAGGTCTTTTTTAGAAGTCTTTCTAAGACCAAACACCAGGTAATACTGATGTTTCTACCTCATCCAATATCTACCTCTAAAAGTTACAACAAGAACATCCTGATATATATTGTAGCTCTAAATCAGGAGTGTCAGACTCACTGCTGTGGCCCGCCCTCCCCCACCGT
>JANHFO010002251.1:14837-26720 GCA_032468095.1 Pareas carinatus | reverse complement strand
ATGGGATCCTGTCCTCGAGATATCTTGTCCAGCTGGGTGCTGATACGGGCATAAAATGGGCAGCCTTTTCCAGTCTGGACATGTTGAACTACAGTTTTCATTAGCTGTACCCAGCATGTTTTAGGAGTTGTATTCCAACAGATAGGAGGGCTCCAAGTTGGAAAAGGGTTACATCAGGAAGGCAATATTGGCATTTAAAACTAAATACATTCTAAGCAAAAGTCTCCTTCACGTTGACTTCATCCAAGTCATTTTCTTTTGCAACAAAACAGAAATGTTTTACCATGTTCTCCTTCTGAAAAAGAGTTTATTTCCTTGTGTTGACTTCCCAGTATATCCTATAGCAGCCATGAGATTTCCTAGTGATCATTCATTAAAAAAAGATACAGGAATATAATGTAATCTCACCCCACACATATCTTAGGCTGCTCTGGGGTGGTATGACGTATCTTAAGTTACTCTGGGGCAGTATCATTTTGCCATAGGCTCGTGCTCCCCTTCATGGTTAGTCTTCTTAATTTCTGTAGAACTGCTTTGATGTTGGCTTGTGAAGCTGGAAACCTCACCATTGTGGAAATCCTGATCCGAAAAGGAGCAGATATAAATTTGGCAGATGCACTTGGACACAATGCCCTACATTACTCCATGCTTTCTGAAAATGCAAGGATTCAGAGTCTCCTTCAATCCAAAATGGTTCAAGATGCTGGTATGTGCACACTTCTTAAATACTTCCTAAAATACACAGATGAGACCATATAAGTAGTGTATGCAGTCACAGTATCCCATGGTCATGTGATCACCATTTACGACCTTCTGCTGGCTTCCCCATTGACTACTAGTCAGAAATCAGCATTGAAGGTCACAAATGGCAAACACGCGACCTCAGGATGCTGCAATGTTGTAGTTGTAATTGCAAGCTAGTTGCCAAGAACCCAAATCATGATCTAATGACTGGAAACAATGGTTACATCCAGGAAGATTTTATGTCTGGTGAACATGCTTTGTTATGTATCTTAACCCTCCTCCCTCTCTCTCTCTCTCTCTCTCTCCCTCTCCCTCTCCCTCCTCTCCCATTCTCTCTCTCTTTATCTCCCTCCCTCTCTATCTCTCCCTGAAAGATGGCTCTTTCAGATTTTAATCTGCCTGCCTCTTTCCTTCTTCCTTCCTCTCTTTTCTAATTCTTCTAACCCATTCCTCCTCCTCTTCCTCTCTGTTGGAGAGGGGTTCTCCCCCCCCTCCAAATTCAATGTTTTGAATATGTAATGGGCCTCCTGTTGGATTTTCTTTTTTGTACTGTGCTTTTAAGATCTATTTAAGCTGAAGTAACTCTGCATCTGCAGATAAACTTAAGTCATTTTTTAAAAAACCCTGTTACTCTGCCTGACAGAAGAAAGGATTGCTGACACAGTCATCTTATATATCTACATGTAACTTGCTTCTCTGTGTACAGTGAAATTATTAAATGCCATGGAGTCTGGTCTCTGTCTAGGGTTAAACTTGGATTCCTTCTACAGTTTCCGTGTGCATAATAAAATAGTCAAGATTGGAGAATATAAATATAAGTAGGATTATTTACACGTCTGGTGTGAATTAAAGATGTGATTCCATAACGTATATGATATGGTTAAAAAAGTCAAAAGAGAACACAAAAAAGTTGAAACTCCCCGTTTTATATGCATATGACACCAACTTGACTTTCTTGTCCATATCCTGTGGACACCCATCTCCAAATGTGTCAATTTGGACCTCAGGCTATACTGTAATCAGGGAATTTACTAAAATTATGCTAAGTTTAGGATTTTGGTTTATGTGTCTTAGCCATTTCACTTAATCAACTTAACTGCAGTGTTTCTTTTCTGCAGATGGCAAGTCACCAATCAAGTCAAAGCAGGTAAAGAAGAAAGAAATAAAGAATAAAGATAAACCTTACATTTTACATAAATAAATGCCTAAGAATTAAAATTATGATGAAAATTATTTTTAGTTTCATAGGGTTTTGGAAATTTATCCAGAGTGTATTGAACAATTGTGTGAGACTTCCATCTCTTGTTTCAAACTGGGACAGTTTCATTGGAACAGCTAGAAGAAACAGTCTATAACTCTAATCATCTTTTGCAGCTAAAAGATCCTTATTGTAGATTTTCCACACTGCGAATGTTTTGTGGAAGACTCAGGATATGTAGAAGGCATCGTGTTGAGGAAGGTTGTTTCAAACCGTTTGAACATGTTTGGCCCTCCTTGTAATAAGGTTGGAAAAAACATGTTCTAATTTCCTTGCAGTCAAGCTGGAGGAGAAAGCAGAATGGGAGTTTCATACTTGTTCACATAACAATAAACTATAATCTATTTGGCTTAATGCTGCTTAGAAACCATCTCAATGTAACAAGCCTAAATGCTAAAGTAGCTGCTCAAACTTTATTGGCTTTAAGGGATGTCTTTGGCCAGTTTTAAGAAGTTGCAGAAAAAAAATGGTCCTCTTTCCTTTGGAAGTTCTGTACAGCTTCTAAAGTAGGGCTGGTATCAGTTACATCCAATTGGTTGCCGTTATAAATTATTGGTTTGCTGTGTTGAATTCCTCTGTTCCCATTTTGTGAATTCCAAATTTAAGAAAATTTGGAAGGCTGGTAGGCAGAGATGGAAGAAGATTGTGGGTGATACTGATGATTTGGCCTGCAGAAAGTTCAGTTATATTTTGCAAAAGCGGAATAGTCCAACAGACTTAAAAAAGAAAAAGGCTCAGGAACAGGATTGAGAGGATATAGTCTGTCTCTTTCTATCTGTCCTGGAAGAGGCGAGGCAGGGGATCAGGAGATTTGACAAATGACTTGAGGCTGTGAGTAGCCTCTGAAAACATGGCTCAGAAGGGAGGGGTGTGCCTTTATTGACCTCATCGAAATGTACAGAGGCATGAATTAAAAAAGGAAGCAGGATGAGCTCATGCTTAAGCATGTGTCATATCCTCACAGCAGCAAGACAAGGCGGTGAATGCGTGTGTGTTTTTAATGTCTTTGAATAACTTGTTAACACGATCCTTACTAACAAACTAACAGACCTCCCTTTTCTGGCCTGTGAAACTTCCAGCATGATCAAGTCTCTAAATTAAGTTCAGAAAGAAGTGGAACTCCAAAAAAACGCAAAGCCCCTCCACCTCCTTCCATCAGCCCTATCCAGGTAAACAACCAAGTCCAGCTTGAACGGGTTGCTATGAATAGTGAGGGAGGGGTGGTGGAAGAATGTCCTGTTGGGAATTGATCTGGTTAAATTTGCTTGGTGCAAATCCCTCTCTCTCTCTCTTTTATTTTTTTAAAATATGTGAGTCTCATGTATCATGAGTGAATTCCCACCAGAATAGAAATAGGACGGCCTGTTGTTGGGGAGAAGAAAAATCACATATTAATTGCCACTTTGCAGAGAGAGCGGTTGAGATGGGACAGGCACCTATGTTTAGACTATGGGAGCTTATAAGAGTGACCTCCAAGGGTGCTGGTTCGCCTTTTAACAATCAGCTGAAGTTTGTTCCTAGACATGCAGAAGCAGCTTTGCACATGGGAGCCCATGGCATTTTAACAAAAAGTTTAATATTAAACTGAGTAGTTGCTCAGGCGATTGTTTGACTGCATGCCTGCTGCCGACAAACAATGAGGGCTGTGTAGTCCTGCTTATCTCCAACTAACAGACAATGATGACTTCTGCGAGCAAGAGGAAGTTTGTGTCCCTAAAATGCATCCATCTCTTCCAGCTTGCTGACCGTTCTTCATCACAATCAACAACTTCAACCCCAGCATCTGGGAAAGGCCAACTCTTCACCCAACGAGGATCCAAGGTATAGCCTTTCCTTTTTCAGTCTTGCTTCGAATGAAATATGAAAATGGCCCTGATTGTAGGACAGCCTCTCCTATTGGGCTTTCCAGATGTATTGGTTGCCCCCTAGGAATGAGTTGCATTCTCAGCATATTTGAGGGGCACCTGATTGTGGAATGCTGTTGCAGAGGGTTGAGCAATGTGACACAATATTTAATTAGCTCATGTTGGGGAGAAATTCGCTGCTGTGCAAGGCACATGGACAGAAATAAATCAAATTAAATTTCACTTTCTAGTACTGTCTGAAATGTTACCTGTCCATGAAGTTAAACGAGTCACTTGAGGCTACGATAGGAGATTAGTTGTGGAAGGATGGTCAAGCTTGTTCCACATCAAATGGGCTAAGGGAATTTCCTTCCAAGAGGCAGTAATGATTACATCCACTGCGCATATCCAAGTGACTTCACAACATGTGGCTTAGTTAAGAGCAAGGAGTATCTCAGTGTTTTAATCAGCTGACTTTTAAGATTACTTTGGCTAGCGTAGTTCCTCAGGAAATGAAGATAAAAATCTTAAACATGACCTTTTGTCTAAATAAATGTGCTTATTAAGCAAATGAATTTTACATTTTCTTCATTTTCTTAGACATTTTTCCTTGCCAGTTCTTGTTGCTATTTATTGAAAGTACTTCTATCCCAACTTTCTGTAGCAAATATCCACGGTGATTTGTCAAAATCGGAACATAATTCAAGTACATAGGAATGGCACACCCCATCCCATTCACCAATGTAATACCAACTCCAGGAGCTTCACTGACCCCTGCTTTGCTTCTAAATGCAAATTGGGGTGCTGGCTGCCAACTTTAAACCTCTAAATGGCTGAGGACCGAGATAAGAACCAGCAAGATCTAATAGGAAGGTTATTCTTTGAGTCTCATCTCTATGGAGTCTTAGCATCAGGGGCCACCAGGATACTGTATATTGCTGCCTACTCCTTTGGAATTATGCTCTTCCCAACATCAAATTAGCACCAACCCTGCTAAGAACCTGCTAAAGTTCTAAGACCTGATTATTTTGGAAAGTTTAGGAGTGGTAGAATGGTGAATCCTCACCCTGTGGGAGGTGATTAGTTATCAACTGGGAGTCATTCCTCAGCATGATGAAATATGTGAAAGTTATTGTTGTTGTAATAATTGTTTGTTTTGAGTCAATTTATATTTATTTAATCTTTCCTTATGGTATCGGAATGTAAGCTGCTGAGAGATGTCTGAAACTGAAGTGGTACATAAGCTTTAAATAAATAGAACCCAAATCTAGTGAACCGTTTATAATATGCAGACATGTGTACTTGCAGTCAGTCAAACATCTGCCACCTAACTAATTATTGCTGAAAGATGGTTTGAAAGTTATGGTTGTTTATTTCAAGCGGAGCATTCCACTTGAAAGAAATGTGAGTTTATTAATGAGTAGTTCAGTGGGACTTGATTCTTGTTTTTAATCCAGTCGTGGCTTATATTTGTCTTTCAGCAGGAAGATGCCAGTGCAGCTCAGTCTGATGGCAAAGATGGGTTAAGTGAGAGCACCGCAGGTAAGAGGAAGGAAAGGGGTGAGGATGATTTCCTCCATCTTTTTCTACAGGTAGTCCTCAACTTAACCACCACAATTGAGGCCAAATGTATGTTGTTAAATTTGTTAAGTGAGGTTTTAACCCATTTTGCGACTTTCCTTGCTACATTTGTTAAGTGAATCACTGCAGTTGTTAAATTATTAAATGAACTTGGTTTCCCCATTGGCTTTGCTTGTCAGAAGGTTGCAAAAGGTGACCAGAAGACCTCAGGACACTGCAACCCGTCATAAATGAGTCAGCTGTCAAGCATTTGAATGTAAATCATGTGACCATGGGGATGCTGCAGCGGTCCTAGGTCACTTTTTTCAGTGCAGTTCTAACCTCAGTCACTAAGCAAACTGTTGTAAGTCGAGGACTCCCTGTATTGTACGAGTTTCCTTCCAAAAACTAAACTCTTCATGTTGTTATTGTACATCATGGGTTGTGGCCATAGCAGAATTAAAGCTTGCCACTTCTCTACAAGAAGATACCGTTTGTGTTGGCTCATTTTGTCATGACGAACTCCATGGAAGAGATTCCATTATTTCCCTATGTTTAATTGCTTTAAGATGGTTTGGTTCTTGGACTCCCCTGTTTGAATCCCTCCTTGTCACTGCGCCCTCCCAACCAACCTCACAAGACTGTTAAAAACACTTGAGTTTTAGAAGAAACAGTAAGAGTCCTGGGATCAAAATACTAAAATTGTTTTGATTTTAATTTATTTCATTTACTTAAAATCAAGCCAACTAAATGCCATCAATACAATTGCTTCCTGTGCATTCATAATTTCCTCCTTTCATAATCTTATCTTATTATTTGGTACCAAATTTTGGAGAAGTTTCAATTTAGTATACTCACTGTTACCTTCGCTGCAAATCCATGGACAGCCTGTTGTTTTGGTCCAGGTTTGCTTGTTCTAGAATTTTTTGGTAGTGTCTCAAAGTGTTCATAGAATTCCAGATTCACATAGTTCACTAAAGTACTTTCCAGAAGCTGTCGCTATAAAAGCCAGATGGTTTTATAAGTCAGACTTTCATGTGGCTTTGCCAAAATGGGCTAGCTAGTAAAAGACAATTGTCTGTTTTCATTTAGAAGGTTCGCTAAATAGAAGTTCTAGAATTGTAACCACACTGAACATTCAAATCAT
This sequence comes from Pareas carinatus, assembly GCA_032468095.1. Taxonomy (NCBI): domain Eukaryota; kingdom Metazoa; phylum Chordata; class Lepidosauria; order Squamata; family Pareidae; genus Pareas; species Pareas carinatus. The sequence goes on along the minus strand of JANHFO010002251.1, from coordinate 20,167 downwards.
AAATCTGCTCATTTTTTCTTGTTCCCCCTCATTTCTTTAAAGGTGCTGATAGTTTATTGGATGTGAGTTCAGAAACAGATCAGCAAGATTTGCTCCTGACGTTGCAAGGAAAAGTTGCTTCTTTGACATTGCAGAATAAGAAATTGCAAGAAAAACTTCAGGTAATGTGTTCAAGGAATAGCTTTTAGCACAAAACAGCAATGATATCTTTAACAAAGGATGTCAAAGCTGTAGTGGAAAAATATTAAACTGAAATCTGAAGTGAGTCTCAAAGATACAAAATTTTGAAAATTTCTGATCCATCAATTGGTCTGTACAACAGATGGAAGCCAAAACAGAGCTCCTCTAGTAAAGCCCCCATCCCCCCCTTTGCAAATAACTCACAATTATGACTTATTTGCATATACAATTCATGCCACCTTTTTCTTTCTAAAAACAGAAGGTGGCTTGGATGAAAATCTCCATATCCTTACAATAACAGAGGGCTGATAGAGTGTGTCTAGCTCAAAATCATCCACTGGGTTTCCTTGGCTGAGGTTGGGCTTGAATTTGGATCTCCCCAGTCCCGATCAATACCTTCCCTACTATCCACACTGGTGCAACTCCACCATTCTCTGTGCAACGGCAAGTGGAGAGCAAATGTTTGCTTACTTACTCCTGCAAAAAGGAAACATTGTCCTCCATAAAGTCTGGGGCGAAAAATCATCCTTTTCCGTTTTGCCTTGCAAAGAGAAAAGCCTTTCACTCTGTCAGACCCGAATAGAAAGCAGCATCTCTTCCCCTTTTAACCATGGGGAGATATGGGTTCCATACAAGACCTAGGAGAGGAAACTGGGCTTTGTCATCTATACATTTGTTTTCTTTCTAGGCACCAGCAGACCTATTGCTTCTCTCTACTCCTTCATGGAGAAACACGGAGGAGTTGGGGCACATATATCTGTATTTGTGTCTTTGGGGTGTGTGACTTAGCCTTACTAAAAACCCACCGTCACCTCACCTGGAACACATTCAGCTCCCCTATCCCCTCGTGTCTGTGGTTTATGTAGTCAGTATCATTATCTTCGATATTCTGAAATCAGAAATACAATCCAGACTGCATTGAAGATGGGAACAGCCACACCACACCATCATCCTTCTGGCAGAAGTCGAAGGAGGTTTGCTGGCTGAATGGAAATCAAATGTTGACCCAGTAATGATCAAAGGGGGAGAAAAATGTAGCTCCTTGTCTTCTTGAAGGGGAAGAAATTCTTGGATTCCATTAGAACTAGACATAGTTGTTGAATACTGCCCTCTGCTGTCTCCGCAGGCAAGAGCCTTCAAAACAGAAGACACGGACGCCACAATGGAGTCTTCTGGTTCCACCCACGTGGAGTTTGGTGCTTTGACTAACAGCCTAAGTGAAGGCTCAACAGTAGCAGCCGAGGACATGAGCACATCTTCGGTGATTCTGGCACAGGCTCGGGAAGAAGCAAGTTCTAATGAATTAAAAATTAAACAGTTACAAGAAAGCTTAGAAGAAGTACAGAAGAGACTAGATAGTTCAGAAGCAAAGAGGTTGCGCTTGGAGTCACAGCTTCAGTCTAGTGTGCTGGAGGAGGAGGAGGAGGAGGAGGAGGCTCCCTTGTTAAACAGCTCAGAAATTTCAGAGAATGGCTCTGACCTCAGTCACAAACTCAAAGAAACTCACATCAAATGCGAAGGAGCAGTGAAGGAAATGCTGCATGTCCAGAGACAAATGAAACCAGACCTGATAACTTCAGAAGGCAAAGAGCCTGACCTGCAGGAGGTCAAGACAACCTGTGAAGAAGTTGAGCTGCTGAAGGAAGAGCTGAAGAAAGCTCAAGAAGACGATGAAATACTGAAAGTGAAGGTGAAGGAACTAGAAATAAAGCTGGAAGAACGGGAGAGAAATGCAGCTGGCATAATGTCCGTGGAGGAATGTGAGGAGATGAAAAGGTCTTATTGTTCAGTTATTGAAAATATCAACCAAGAGAAGGTGTTGCTAATTGAAAAATACAAGGAAGGACAGGAAGAAATAAAAAAACTTCAAGCCAGACTGAAGGCTCAGATGGAATTAGAGCAGAGTGATGAAACTGAAGAGGTGAAGGATGCAAAAAACCAAATGATAAACAAGCTCAACAGTAAAGTTAGCGAACTTTCTCAAATGTACAAAGAAGCCCAGGCAGAACTTGAAGATTGCAGGAAGAAAAGCGCTCCGGAAGATCTGAGTTCAGGATACATACCTCTGGAGGAATACGAGAAGCTAATGGAGGCCACCGTCTCACAGAGAGAACAAGCTGAACATGCTTTGTTGGAAATGAAGACGCAGTACACAAAAGTGTTAAGTGAAATGACACAACTCCAAAATGTGCTTGACACTCAAAAGAAGAAGTCTGTCTCCCTCACAGAGCATCTCCAAGTAGTAACTGCTCTCCAGGACTCAGTGAAGGAAATGGAGGAAGAAATAAGTGAGCTCAAAGAGCAGATTCTTCATAAGGAGAGTGAAGTGCAGCGCCTACAGAAAGAGCTGTTAGAAGAAGAAGCTGCGGTGTGCGAAGCCATGGTGCCGAGAGTATTGTATGAAGAGCTTCGGTCTTCTTCAGAAAACGAAGTCAACTCCTTGTCATCCAAACTGAAGGATTTGATGAAAGACAAGGAGACTTTGTCTGCCGATCTTGCACAGTTGAGGAAGGAGATCTCACAAGTGAAAGGGGAGAAGGAGAACCTCCAAGCTCTTCTCCAAGCCAAGGAAGAAGAAATCAAAGGACTACTTCTTCAGTATCATAAGTCTCAAGAGGAGCTCCTCGAAATGAAAAAAGCTTCTGAGAGTGCCTTAAAAATGAACGAAGACAAAGATAAAAAGGTTAGTAGCTCTGACATCCCTATCAGGAATTGGGCTGGTTTTCCCATGATCCAAATGTGTCCCCTACATGAAGCAAGTTCACCCACTGATTAATTAGATTACTTGAATATGCTTGAAAGAAATCTTACTGTGCTAGGTTCTCTGTGGTCATTGGAGAATCCTGGGCTAGACTGGATTCCTTTGGCTTTTTAATCCATTGCCAGTAACAGAATTATGAAGTGCATGCGCAGTCTATGATCCAAGATGGTTATAAACAGCAACTCTTGGGTGGACTTGTTTTAGGGAGTTTGAAGATATAGGCCTTCATCCACCCGTGTGTGTTTTTGCAGAAAAATCAGGTTGCGAATAGTGATGACACCAGGTCACTGCAACTCTCATAAATACATGCCAGTTGCCTAGAACCCAAATTTTGATCATGTGACTGGGGATGCTGTGATGGTTGTAAGCCTTAGGATCAGTTAGAAGTCATTTCTATTCAATGCCGATCTACGTTCAGATGATCCTTAAACAAATGCTTTTAAGTCAAGGACCACCTTTGCATTATGATTAAACTTTCCATCTGCATCAAGTTGACGATGATGGAGAAGGCTGTTCTACCTTTAGAGCAGAAATTACCAGTGACTTGGATGGATTCTGAAATAAGGATGGTTTTTTTTGCCTCATAAATAGATAACAGACATGTCTAAGGAAGTTACCAAGTTAAAGGAAGCGTTGAACAGTCTTTCCCAGCTGTCTTACTCAACTGGTACACCTAAACGGCAAAGTCAGCAGCTGGAGCTGTTGCAGCAGCAAGTGAAGCAGTTACAAAACCAACTGGCTGTGAGTTTATAGTTTCCTTACATACAATTGCTTGTTTTTGTAGTTGGGGACCATGATTCTCCTGGAGAGGAAGCTGGTTACGATTACTCCTCAATTTTTAAATGTCATTGAGTCTGGAATTGCAGTCATAAGCTGTGTCGGTTATTAAGCAGGTTCTGCTTTTCTTATAGCAGTCATTAAGTGAATCACTGTTGTTAAATGAACAACTTAGCCGTTAAGTTAATCTTCTACCCACAATGGACTTTTTTTTTTGCTAAAAACCAGTTTCTTGGACGGGTGGGAATGATCGTGGTCATGCAACTGTGGGACATTGCAATTTGACGTACATCTGGGTTGGTTGCCAGGTGCCCTAAATGGAATCATGGCATGGCAGGTGGGGGAGGAGTCGTAACTTTGAATCTGAGTTGTAAGTAGCCCTGGGGAGGTTTGTCATAACTTTGAATGTTTGCTAAGCAGACGGTCATAACTCGAGGACTGCTTCTATCAAAGCATCCTCTGATTTCAGGAACCATCTCGGTGAGATACATAGCCTTGGTTTGTCCACTGATGGGGATTTTTTTTAATTATTATTACGGAGCAGTGACAGCTCTAATCCCTTCCACCATGCCAGTTCTTATTTTCTTGTCAGAAAAAGATCTTCTTTTAGTTCTTTCAAATCAGGGTATAGGAGCTTGCCTATAGAATTAGAGGATCTCCGTGATGCAAGCCAGGTGGAGCAGCGTAACACTTAAGTCTTAAGTACACTATGGACCAAGTTTTGATATCTGCTGATTGTGCTTTGCATCGGTGCCAAGTTCTGTAAAGCATGCGTAAGAGTGCCTAGCACTTTCCAGAACTTTCTGGGGTTGAGTGATCATCGGCTGCTTTGAGATGAAGGCATTTGCCCTGATTCAGCCAAATGAGCTATCAGTATGAATGCTTTCAAATTGAAAATTGGCAGGACTCCCATCAAAGACTCCCATCAAAGACCCCACCAGTCTTGTTGATGTCAATTAAGATATTTGTCAAAGAACATCAGAACCTTGTGAGATTTAGATATCTTCTCCTTCCTTTCCTGATGTGCAGAACGGGTTCCGCATCCCCTTGTTTTGATTGATTATATTTTTCTTGTCCAACAATGCACTCATGCATGCCTGCTTTCCGTGGAGTGTGTGGTCTAGGAGAAAAATACGTGCCATTCAAGGTGAAGGGTACCTGTGAAGGTAGTCTTCATTGTACGACCACACTTGAGGCCAAGGATTTCCATATGTAAGCAAGGTGATGACTAAAGGAGTCATTAAATGAGTTTTATGACCTTTTTTGTCATGGTTGCTAAACAAAGCCCTGCAACTGCTCACCACATTTGTCTTTCCTCATTGGCTCTGCTTAATGGAAGCCAACTGGGAAAGTTGCAAATGGTGATTGCATAACCGCAGGATACTGCAACTATAGTAAATACAATATGTTAGCACCCTAGGCTTAGAACCAATGTTAGGAACAAGCTGATGGTGCGTGCAGCAAAAAACGCTGTGGGCTAGGAAGTAGCAATGGAAACCAGAATCACACAGGCACAGAGTACAGTAGGTATAAATGTCTTTATAAACAGAAAGTTAAACACAGCCCAGTCTTCTAAGTCAACAGTCCAGTTATCATACACAGTCAAGCAGTC
>JANHFO010002250.1:373838-384529 GCA_032468095.1 Pareas carinatus | reverse complement strand
TACAAATTTAATAAATAATAAAATAATAATAATAAGTGTCTCAGAAATCTTGGCTAGATTTTCACATAATAAAACACTGCACAAAGTAATTTCACAATTTTTGCTTAAAAAACCTCAAACTTTTTTTAAAAGGACATTTTCGGACAATCTCATGGAGGTTGACAGTCTCATGTTCAAGTAGAGTTTTAAAAACATAAAAGCAGTTTTGTCAACATCTTCTGTTTTTCTTTTTTTCATTTTCTAGCCTACATCCCTCTGGTATTCTTTGGTAGTAGTCATCAGTTCCAGATATATTTATTTTTCAATAATCTGTCATGCAGAGGGAGTCTTTGAAAAATATCATGATTCAAGAAGTCCAAAATTATTATTATCTGAATAAACAAAAATGATCTAGAACTACTTTGTTGATGCCTATTAATGATTCATAACTTTTTTCCACAAAACAAAGCAACATTTTACCAATGTTCAGTGAAAGACTGGTTGTAATTTCTATTTCTACAAATTACCAGGTGCATTCTAAAGGTGCATAAAAAGTTGTAAACAGAAAAAAAAACTTTTGTAAAGTTCCAACCACAGAACAAAACTAATTAATGTAGTTTTGTCCCAGAACTTTTGAGTATGTCCAAGTTGCATGATTCGTTTTTCTTTTTCAATTTCTCTACATCATAGAAATTTGGAGAAAGCATTAGCCAAATTCATCCTTGTTAGCTGCTGCCTGGATTAATTTAAGGGGTACAGTAATATGACTATGAAGAAAAAAAACATAAAAATAAAGATAAAAGGTAACATTGCTGCATGTCCAACACATTTAGTGTCACAATTGAATATCTTTCTGTGAAGAGTTCATTGATTGTAATATGATTCTGTTATCACTATGTATTGCGCTTACTTTTTCATGCAGGTTTTCAAATGCAAATCTATATACTATTCGTGCATTACAAATAATTCTTACTGTTATGATTCTGTAGTTTCAGAATTATGTTTTGTACACATGCAATTGGAAAAAGCTTCAAACCAACAGCTGAAAAAGTATATTTTTGCTTTTGCTGTTTTTGAACTGCACTAAATAGATCTCACTGCTGTGGCTTCTTTGCAGTGCTCATTTGAGAAGGTAGATGAGAGGGAGGAAGGGGGAGGGAAAGAGAAAGAGAGAACATCCCCTAATGGAACTTAGACACAACAATCTGTCCATATCTAGTCACCCTTTCCCACATGTCTGATGTGTGATAACTGCACATGCCTAATGACTCATCTCAATTATATGAACATATAATTTATAGATATGATGCTTCAATGAACATCTTTTCACCTTATTAGTGCAGTAAATTAAAGGTTTACTCTGTTCATAAGCTTCTAATGACTGCAATTCTATATGTCTTGGGGCTGAGGTACATTCAGGGCTGTCTACTGTCTACTTCAAACAGTATCAACCTAACTAAGAAAAAATGTAGTTTTCCATTATCATGAAATCAGAATAACCCAGGAGGCCTTCTCGTTATGGAACCCATGATGTGACATAAGAGGTAAGACTTGCACTGACCCTAGTGGTCTTCTAGAAGCAAGTTTAAAAGGACCTGTTATGGATGGTTTTTTAAGTAGTTAGGACAGAGCTTCAGGGGTTATTTACATATCATTCTGATAGCAAATTAATGACACATTTTAATGGTTGCATTTATTATAATATTATTTGGACCATGAAATTTTATCCTTTGCAGTTATCAAGAGTCACATGATGGTAACTTCCTTAAAAATAAAAATCCAAGTAAATAAATTAGTGTACAATGGGCTTACACATTTCCCAGTGTGTACATTACAGCCTTAAAAAAGTTCCACAGGGTACTAAATCAGACAGATAATTGAATCTATTTAAATGTAAATAAAGAGCTACTCAGAGTACAAGCATTAATTTTCTGTAAAGTTATTCAATAGTAAGTCTAACTGAAATCAATGGGAAATTTTGGAATGTGGGAGCCAAAGGCAAGATATAATCCAGTACTGCTAAAAAGGTTGAGTTCTTGTTTTCCCCATGGATATAAAATGAAGCTTTGGAACTAAATTGAACTACTTAAGTTGCATAAAGACTTTAGCTAGACAATAAGCAAGAACGGGGAAAAATGGGGCAAATCAAGGAACTTTAGATATTTCAGATCTCTCAGAGGCAGCAAGTAGGGGTTTCCCCATAAAGTGCTTAAATTGCTATTATGACCCAAATAATAACCATGAAAATTAAGGTACAGTAGCAGAAAACCCAGAGATTGCCAGAAGATCCATGCTATGTCCAGCTCTATGTTTTATATGCTGTTCAAATATCCTAATAGCATGTATATGATTAATCCCATTAAACTTACTTTAGAAAATTGAAAAGTGTATTAACAGAGATTAAATACATACTTTAATACACATTCTGCCCATAAGGATAGGCTGGCAGGAACAGCTGTAATACTGGGTTTTACAGAAAATGTTTACTAGACTTCTTTCCCCCTGTATTCCAGTTCAGGAAATGCAACTTTCAACCATTACCTTCATTTGAAACGCAATGGGGAACACTTACTTTCTCAGGGCCTTTTCTCTCTTGGCTTTGGTCCGTTTCTTTCGGGCTTGCAATGCTAGAACTGAAAAAGAGATGGGGAAGCAACAGAAAGCCGAATCAAAATCTGGTACAGAAAGTTTCATTTTCTGCATCACCTTTGGTTTACAAATCCTTAACTAGAGGCACCATTTATGTTCTATTTCAATTATAGATATATGCCTCCGTCGGATTATTTCTTTCTTCCTTAAGATCGTAACCTAGGCGGAGGCAAAGTATCTCTACCTCGTACACACAAAGGGGAGAGCTAAGCAGACGCTTAGGAAGCACACCACTGTCAACAGACCTTAAAAATGCAACAGGCATCTTATTATTAAGTATACTAAACAGAACCCGGATCATTCAGATTAGAGCATTGGGTTGAATTCAAATCAAATAAGGACCAAGAAGAGCGACCTCTTCCTGAAGGGAATCAAGCAAGGTTTTTGTTTTTTAAAAAAAAACGGAGCAAAAAGAAACCCCCAACGCGCTCACCTTTCCGTTCCATGGCGGCCAGCGACGGCAGCCCCACTGAGCTCCCGCGCGTGCGCTCTAAAGATGATCCCTGCGCCTGCGCCGGGCGTGGGCGGGCCGGCCGGCGCGTGCGTACGGCCGGTATCTTCGCGCGCCGTTGTGAGCGCCACCAAATTTCTTCTGCGCCGCTGCTGTCACTTCCTTCCGAGCTGGGACTGTTAAGGAAAGCCACGCCCCCCGGGTCTTCCAAGCGCGTTCGGCACCGCCCCCTCCTCGGCATGAGAGGGTGAAGCCGCGGGTTAGGCTCCTCGGCCGCCTCCCCCTGTCCCATGGGCGGAGCGCGCGCGCGTCCCCCTCCGCGGCCCACTGTTTTCCCTTTCGGTTTTCGCCGGATTTGGCGGGGCTAGAGAGCCGGGGCAATGGTTAAAACTCCGCCTGGCGTGCGGTAGCGAGGTACTGTCGCTAGACAGGATTGTGACGTATCCGCCGTCGGTTCTGCTCGCGGGCGAAGCTCCCAGTCACGCACAGCCGACTTGGGATCCAATGGGCTGAACGCCTTTCGGGGGGACCCCCTGCGAGCGACTGCCCGGCGACGGCTTTTCCTGACGGGGCCTCGTCCCATCGTTAGGCGGCGTGGCAGGTCGCAGCGTCTGAGACCGCTGCAGAACTGGGGGCCGTTTTGCGACGGCGGTTAGAGGCCTTGCCGGTGTGTTTGGGGCTCGATTTCTAACGTGAGATTCAGGGTTCATGTTTGGCATTCCTGAAGGAAAATAACTTTCTGCAGAGCGGCGTTTAATATCTGACATTTCCTCTGTATTTTTAAATGGATTTGGGAACTTTTTTTTTAATTGTTGCAGATCGCCCAGAGTCACTTTGTGCGAGATATCTTATTAACAAATAAGGCGATGCCATTTTTAAAGCGCGATTCCCCTTACGGGAGGTCCTGTTCCTGAAAAAAAGACGGAAACTAGCATTATATGTTAGTAATTTGACTCTCTGCCAGGAGATGGGCAAATGTGAAAAAACACCAGCGCGATCCTGAATACGGGTGAATAAATGCTATCCACAGGGGAACAAGGAAACAAAGCGGTGTGGGCGCTTTTGATTTCTCGAGAAAGACTGGACAGCAATGCTGTGGAGTAAAGCAAACTGGATTCCAAATAAGTGGAAGTTCAGCAGTTTCCGTAACTTAGGCTGGTTAAGCGAAAAACGGGGAGAAAAAGCACTTTTCGTTACAGGAATACACGTTAATCGATAAATCAAAGAGGCTGCCTTAAAAGAAAATGTCGCAATGAAGATTACGGCACCTCTAGGCCTAAAGCTCCGAGCAGCAGTCTTCCCCTAGCAACAAGGGAGGACAGCAAGATAAAAGCGGGCTCCCGCTGTCAAAACTACCCCAGGAAGGCAACTCCTACAATTGCCTCGAACCCCGCCTTCTCCCCCTCTCCCCTTATAAATCTCGCGAGACTATCCTTAGCGGGCTGCGCTCGCATAGGCCGCAAGAATTAGGTTCCATATTGGGGCATTGCCTCCAGCGATTCCGAGCCTCAGATCTCGCGATACCTCTGCCATCGATTGGTCGAGGATCTAGGAAGAGGTTCGGAGAAGTCAGACTGGCGCGTCTTCGTCATTGCTCGGGTCCCCGCTCGACTCTGAAACCAGCTCCGGTCCCCTTAGAGACCTTGCGGGCTCGCTAGGTGGCCTTTCCCGTCGAGCGCTGAGCAGCCCGGAGAAGCGAGCCCTCGCGGGGGCCCCCGGCCACTGTCCCTCCACGGGAGGGGCTGCAGCCGTGCACGGCGCTCGGGAGAGCCGCGACCAGCGAGCGAAGTTGCAGCCAGGCGCGGTCGGCTCCCCCACCTCCTCCTCCTCCTCCCCCGCGCGGGAAACTCCCTTCGGCTGCAGGGGGAGGAGCCGCGGACCCTGCTCGAGGGTCTCCTCCCTCCCGGCCCCGCTGGGTGGGGCGGACTTGGGGGTCGAGATGACCCAGGAGCGGCCCAAGTTCTACCGGCAAGAGCTGAACAAGACGATCTGGGAGGTGCCCGAGCGGTACCAGAACCTCTCGCCGGTGGGCTCTGGCGCCTACGGCTCCGTCTGGTGAGTTGCCCTCATTCCGGGAAAGGAGGGGGCCCTACAGATAAAGGGTATTTATTTATTTATAAAATTTATTGACTGCCCATCTTACCTCAGGGCTTACAATCATAAAAAATAAAAAAACTGTACAAAGATAAAAACATAAATAAAATACTATACAGAGTCAAATACAGCAGTCCAATTAAAAGATGAGGTATAGTTCTAGCATAAGCTAGCCAAAGTTGAAAACAAGCTTTTGAGAAACTTCTATCCCAATATCTCTGAGGGAAGTTTGTCCCTGTATGATGCAGTGAGGAACATGGATTTGAAGATTAATTCATCAAACACTATTTCAAGTTTCTGTTGTACTATCCTAATCCCATTACAATACTTTCCAACACTTCTATTAATTTCTATTTCCTGTCCTTATCTACCTCAAAGAACTGACATTAATCTTGAAAGTCTGTCAAAGCATCTTTCTATTTCAATTTATACTCGATGTAATCAATACAGAGTTGTCTTGAGTTTCTTTCTGACTCTTTCTATTTTCTGAGGACTGAGATATCTTTTGAAATGGCTTCAGGTGTCCCTGATAGTTTTTTACAGCATGGATGTGGTAGAAACAAGCACAATTTACAAGGACAAAAACTATGGAATGATATTGGTAAACTAGATTTTACTCTATTTTCTCTCTTTACCTCATCAGAAATCTAATTTTAACATGCTGCCATGTATCTTTATGGGATATTAATATGGAGAGCCAAAAAAGTGCACTAGTTTTTTTTTAAAAGTCATGCTGACAATTTCAGTGGCCATTTTGACCTTTATAAACCCTTTCCTGACCCACCCACCCAAAGAAACTCTGAGACAGGCAGAATTTAAAGAAAGGAAAGGTCTTTCAACTCACACTACTTCAAAATGGAGACTGGGTATTTTTTATGTAAGCTACAACATGCCCGATTATGGAGAGCCTCATTAGGTGCCTAACAATGCCTACCTACCTATGGATGTTAGTTATGCCACAGCTCCTCTTGCAAGGACAGTATCGATTGATTATGTTAGATATAGTAGCATAATTATTCAGTGCTGCACATTGTTTGCATGTAAAGGAATACATTTGAAAGAAAGATGCCAGATGTGTGATGCAACTTCAAGCAGTTACTCAACAAGTGGCTCTGATACAAACATTTCATGTTTATTTTTCTTTTTTCTTCTTTTCCCCAAATAGACCTAGACTATTGACATGGAGAAAAATTAAATATGTCAGACACACCATGTACATTGAAACAAACAGAACATTGATTATATTCTTCATCAGCTTCTGCAAAATAGCATTTCATACTGCATGTCAGAACTCTACTTTTCTCTGCCTGTTAACATACATTTTATTGTGAAAGGTATTAGCATGCCAGCTTTCCCCTATATTTGATTATAGCTGATAGCAATCAAGGTAATTTTACTGCCAATAGCAATGATGCCAGAAATAACATAATTTAATAGCATGTGGTTTAGGCCTTGTTTATAACTAACCTCTACACTCTCTGCAGTGATCATATAAATAGCTAATATCTAATGCCCTGGATTCATTTTTAACAAATGTTGACATTGCTTGAGTGCAGTCTGGTGGAACTTACAATCTTGTCATGAAACAAATTGTTTCATTTTTAAAAAGTCTTTTTATTACACTATTCCTACAACATTGCAGATAACATGGAAACGTAATGTAACAAGGCTAAACTAAAATTATAAAGTAACAGTTTTAATGTTTTAGGAATATGAGTTGACCAAGAACTCAACAATATATACCTAAATTCCAACCTTAATTGCAACCATATATATATCTGAATTTCAACCACATTAAATATGAAATGTAGATTCTTTCCATTAAAAAGCAAGACTGATTAAAACTTTGAGAATGGAAAAAGAGGGTTTTTCCAATATTACTTCTTGCCCTTATTATGGGTAGTAAGACTCATTTCTAGCTAGTAATCTAGTATTTAAAATAACTAACTGAATTAGACAATATTTCAGAAGTCATCCATTCCAATCCTTTTCTAACATAAAAGAAAGCTTCTATTGACAGATGACCTTCCAGTTGCTACTTAAACTTTTTATGGAAAGAGGTACGCTGTTTCTCCGTAAATAAGACAGTGTCTTATATTAATTTTTACTCCCAAAAATGCACTAGGTCTATTTTTTGGGGGTGACTTATTTTTCCATGAAGAAGAATACAGTACACACAATGTGCCCGACTTCTGCCCCGCACAACTCACTGTCTAATTGTGAGACAGCCAGACTCCCTTAGGGCAAAGTGAGCAGCAGATGGCAGCTTGTCCTGGCGGGGGCACAGGCTCTCTGATTAAAAGAGACCTTGCACTTCCTGTCTGCTCCGGGTACACTGCGGCCAACAGTGAGCTGCGCGGCGGTGCCCGCTGCTAAGGTCCAGAGTACAGAGTTACGGTAGCTTCGGGGAGCCTTATTATCGGGGAGGCCTTATGTTCGGGGGAGGCCTTATTATTGGGCAGGTCTTATTTTCGGATAGGTCTTATTTTCGGGAGGGATGCCTTATATTTCAGCAAGAGGCAAAACTGTAGGTAGGTCATATTTTCGGGGATGTCTTACTTTCAGGGAAGCAGGGTAGGTGCCATCTTCTGATGAGCCTCTTCAACATTGAAAATGTTGGCATCAGTTAAGCAGTGTCCAGCCAGTTTGTTCATCTTGGCCTACAGAGAGAATGAGTCTTCCTCCTTTAATAGATGTGGAGTTAAAGACCAAAAGAATTTTGTTATTTCCAGGATTATTAAATTACATATCTAATATAGTTCCTGGGTATTAGGAGAGTTTATAACTGAATTCATCCCATCCAAATGCTCTGGTCACATCTAATGAGGATAATTATTACAGGGCTTAACTATAATTCTCTATTGATTCTCTCCTGCATGAAATGCTTCTGCTGGCAAGTCAGACTGGAGAATTTCAACGAAAGACATCTTTAACTTATGTAAATATTATTAGGTGGAGGACTCACTTTAGCTAGCTTGCAGACGGCAAGCCCATTCCCCCAGTGAGTCAAAATGAGATAAGGGAGGGAATGGAGAATGGCACAATGGAAGAGCGGGAGGAGGAATAAACACAGGCCTAAAAAAAAGCAGTTAATTCCATCCTGTCAGCAGTGGATATTAAAGATTATGAGCTGGCACACTCGGTTATGTGTAAATCACAATAGCAGCACTGTTAAATTTTTATTTGATTTTACAGAGGTAGGTAGGATTCAGAACACAGCCTTGGTATCCTCTGTTGTAATTGCATCTGGCGAGCTGCGATCCGAGCTTTTAGAGGTATTTTCACATGGCAGAAAGGCACCTTTCCCAAACATTTTAAACTTCATGAGTGATTGACTTTTCTTTTGGAGTTCATTTGAGTCATTGTGCCTCCAGTTCATAATTGCTGGTATCTTGAATTAAGCCTGAGGGGGAGGGAATGGCATGGTTTTAAGAATTCATAGAGTAAAATACAACTGAGTATCATATTCAGACTGAGTCCTATTTGTTTAATTAATAAACTATTCCTGTGGTGATTTTATTTTCTTTTAAGAAGGACCTCAAGATGGTATGCAGTTGTTTAACATTTTAAAAAATTCAAACAGGTCAAGGAAAAGAAATTAAAACTCATCAAAGGTAAGTTTTTTCTTTTTTAAAAAAAAGTCATTAAAAAACTTGGTGGCAATGAAATTTTTATTTAAATCTCTTAAGAAGCAGCAGTGTCACTTCTGACATTTGATGTCGCTTGGGAGGAACTTCTAATTAGAGGGCTGCCATAAAAAAAAACTTACTTGTTTTACATCTCTCTTGCGGCTGGAATAAAGAGCAGAACCCAAAGTGATGAGTAACTCCAGAAAGAAAACGGCAGCCTTCCAACTTAGCTTGATTTCAAGGCAATTAACACATTGCGTATTTGGCAATCTACTGAATTAGCCCTGAAAAAAAGTTATGATTCAGTTAGACCTCAACCTGCCACAGTTTATTTAATGGCGGTTCGAAGTTACAATGGCACTGAAAAAGTGACTTATGACCCTTTTTTCACACTTACAACCGTTGCAGCCACCCTGTGGTCATGTGATCAAAATTCAGATGCTTGGCAACTGACTGATATTTGTGACGATTGCTATGTCCCAGGGTAATACGATCCCCTTTTGCCACCTTCTGACAACCCAAGTCAATGGGGAAACCAGATTCATCTTAACAACTGCAGTAATTCATTTAACAACTGTGGCGAAAGGTCATAAAATGGGGCGAAACTCACTTAACAAGTATCTTACTTGGGCAACAGAAGTGTTGGGCTCAGTTGTGGTCATAAGTTGAGGACTACCATTACTACTATGATAAGAATATCAAGAAGACAGGTTTCATGGCTAAAGAATGACAGTTGGAGAGAACTCTGGTTATTTTTCTCTGCCTTCATAACTTATTTTCCAGCAAATGATTTATGAACCAAATATTGGTATCTAGCATAACTTCAGAGAATGTGAAACAGGTTGATCTGTATTTATGGAGAAAATATACTCCAAAATGTTTGTGTTGGTTACCTTCATCGGCATTCATTGCAGGCCTACTCCTCCTAAGATTTTAACTCAGCTTTCTACATTTTATACAAACTTCATGATCCAGTTATTAGTCCCCAAGACTTTCAATCTCAGAGGAATGAGTTGAATTTTGCTTCCCCCCCTCCTACAAGCGGTTTACACCTGAAAGAGATTAGTTGGGGACTACCAGTAGCTTGAAAACTTAAGCTCTAGTATTTTCTTTCCAGTTTTGCTCTGAAAGATACTCCAGGTGTTCTGATTAATTAGCAAGAGAAGTCACCGTGTCACTGGCCAGTGTACAACAGCTGTTTGCTGATCACACCTTCTTTTAGGAGTGGTTTCAATTAAGTTCTGGTTAACTGACATTTCTCAACATTTCAAAACATTTATGGGAACATATAATGGAGATGATTCCAAGAAAAGAAAAATTAAAAGAAAAGTTGATGTTGGGAGAAAGGAAGAAGATGTGTAGTTTTGAAAAAAGGTAAATTCAGAGGGGAGAGGGGAAGATGTCAAAAAAGAAACGTCGGTGGCAGCTGGTCCAAGCTCCACTGCTTTCTAGGTGGGTACATTATTGATCTATGTTCAGAAGGGTGGGATTCGACTGTGCTGCCTCAATTGCCAGCTTTTAATTATAACTGCTAGGGTCTATTCATGTCCAACCAAATGGAAACATATCTTGGTGCCTAGGGCAGAGGTCTCCAACTTTGCTAACTATGCTAGCTGAGGAATTCTGGGAGTTGAAGTCCACAAGCCTTAAAGGGACCAAGGTTGGAGACCTCAGGTCTAGGGTACCCTTGATTTTATGGAGAAAGTTAGTTCCATGTTTTGTTTTCTGCCACTGGATTTAGCTAGATGTAGAAAGAATTTAACTTTAGGTAGATTATCAACAGTTTTCTATGGACAGGTTACCAATATATTACTGTTAGGATTGGATCTAGCCCATTAACTAAACTTGACTCAGTAGGTTTCTGTAAATGTTCTTTTATTTTCATAGAA
>JANHFO010002250.1:340491-361757 GCA_032468095.1 Pareas carinatus | reverse complement strand
TCCCTCAGGCACAATGGCCCAGACGCAAGCCACCAACGGCAGCGTCCAGAGCCGCCCCCCCCCAGGGTCCTCGGGCGCGCCAGCATTGGCCCCCCGGCCCTGAAATTCAGCCGGTAGCCCCTGGCGAGCCGCCCTCAAATGGCAGGCTCCCCAATTAGGGGTCACCCGGCTCCTAAGGGCCCCCCAGAGAGCGGGTTTCAGGCACGGGAGGCAGAGCTAGCTCTCCCACGTCCTGTTGCCTCAAGGACCGGAAGTCGAATCTCTGATTTTTATTGTTAATGGAACTTTTCCATGTATTTTATTGTGGTTGACAAGCCACTACGAACAAAAAACTATCATGCTCCTTTTCCTTTAAAGGCCTCTAAGACTTTGCCCTTATCATTCATTTTTAACCATGACTCAAATAGACCTAACCCTAGCATTAACACTAACCCTAATACTAACCCTAGATTCATTTTCATTAATAATGACATTTTCCCATATATGTTAATGTGGTCCACAAACAACTTTGAAGGATAAGCTGTTACCATCACTTTCTTTAGAAAACCAGTAAGAATATATCCCTAAAAATCGTTTTGGTGCATGACTCCAAGTAGCCTGACCCTAATCCTAGTTTTCATTTTCATTGCCAATGGGAATTTCCAATGTATTTTATTGCGGTCCACAAAGAACTCCAAATGAAAAGCTATCAATGTTGCTTTACTTAGAACACCACTAAGAATCTATCCCTAAGATTAGATTTTGACCATGACTCCTAGAAGATTTAACCCTAACCCTAGATTCATTCTCAATGGCAGGGAGAGTTTCCCATGTATTTTACTGTGGTCCATAAACAACTCTGAATGAAAAACTGCCACTGTTGTTTTTCTTAGAAAAATATTTTAGACTCTATCCTTAGCATTCATTTTTGGCTATGAAAATGAGTAGGTTCAGCTCAAACCAAAATTTTATTTAATATGCATATTTAATGTATATAACATGTACATAAAAATAGTCAAATACAATTGTTACTTCAAATGCTTTGTCCTACTAGCACAAGTAGAACTACAATGTGGTAGAAACTGAGAAATATTTATTATTTAGACTTATATATCGCTTAACAGCGCTTTACAGCACTCTCTAAGCGGTTTACAAAGTCAGCATATTGCCTCTAAAATCTGGGTCCTCACTTTACCGACCTCAGAAGGATGGAAGGCTGAGTCAACCTTGAGCCAGTGAGGATCGAACTGCTGAACTTGACGGCCAATGGCAAATGGCAGTCAGCAGAAATAGCCTACAATGCTGCTTTTAACCACTGCACCATCCTACCCGCCCTTTCCCCCTCAAAAATATTATGATTTCTAGTTCCCACACTTTCCTCTGGATACTCCAAGATGAAATGTGAGTGATGTGATGGCCTAGAGGTGGAGTTTTTGCCTCGAAATCAGGAGTCTATGCATTCAATCCTAGGTAGAGATATTTCTCTCTCTGGGCGCAGTGAATAATTGTCTGCTGTGAACTCCACATAGGTGTCAGGAAGGGCATCTGGCCTGTAAATGCTTGAGCTCTGTTTAGGCACCGTGACTCCACCATGCTGCAAGGGTCATTCAAAGAGAAAAAAAAGATCCAGGATCAAATGTGCTACTTAGATATGTATAGTATTGCTTCAGTGTTTTGGAAAAGTAGACAAGTGGATGGATTGATTTTAGGTTTGGTATGTAGGATTTGTAAGTCTTCCTATGAATAGAATTGAACCTGTAAAAGAAAAAAAAAAGATTCAGTTCAATCTAAGTTTATACATATTGTTTATAGCATCGATCCTCAACCTTTCTGGCTGTATGGACTGGCAGCGACATTGGTGGCAGGTGTGGAGAGAGGACAATTTCGTGTACATGCCTGCCACTTGCGCAAATGGAAATTCACTGCCCAGTCCCCAGTGGGCTGCAAACGAGTACTGGTCAATGGACCAGGAGGGTTGGTGACCCCTGGCTTATACCAAAGTAAGAACTTCAATGGATTTCTTCTTTTATAATCTTCGCTATAAATAAAGTCCTCGCTGACCTGATTAGGTAATACAGCCCCAACATCTGTGGAAGACCGTAAGTGGAGAAAGACTTTTTGATAAAACAGAATTGATTTTGTGTAAACAATTAGAGCAGTTTTTCTCAACCTTAGTAACTGCCTGCAGAATTCTGAAGTCTGCCCATCTTAAAAGTTGCTTTGGCTGAGGAACAGTGAATTAGGGAGCCACAATCACCACAAACTCTTGGAAATTAGTAATATTGGAAGTTGAAGAATAAGATATCTACAACTTTAATAAGAGAATGCTATTGTGTTTTATAACATGGCTAATAGAAAGGAACCACCAAGTAAGGTAGAAAAGAAGAAAAAAGAAAGAAAGAAAGGGGGGAGAGAGAGGAAAGAAAGAAAGAGAAAGAAAGAGAAAGAAAGAAAGAAAGAAAGAAAGAAAGAAAGAAAGAAAGAAAGAAAGAAAGAAAGAAAGAAAGAAAGAAAGAAAAGAAAGAAAGAGGGCCTTCAAAAGTAAAATTAAATTTAAAAATATCTCAGATTTGTTACCCCAGGCACTAAGATACTTTATCTGACCTTGAATAGGGTGAGCCCTTTGTTCTGGAGTATGAGATATGCAACTTTGGATCATTGTGGCTAAAAGCAACGTTCTGAATGTGAACATTTTGTAGGAGAAACGTGTTATATAAGAGAACGCAACCTGCAAATTCTATTTTTGATATAACACTATATTGATTTTAAAAGACTCAGTTGAACATTCTGTAGATAAACATTAATGCCTAGCAGTATAATACCTTCTATATTTATAACATAATGTCACAGAGCAAAGGTGTGGGTTTTATCATATGTATATAGCGCATGCAATTATCTAACCATGCCATTTCAACTGTGGAAGGAGACAAAGATGATATGGCCACTTGAAGTTACTTTTGCTTGAGGGCTGTTTGGGCTTTGTTTTTAAAGCAAAGATGCAAAGATGTACTTGTGAAGACCTAAATAACTTCTAAAATCATCTTGCTGGCAATCGAAATAGCTCAAAAAGCCAAATGCCAGCCATAAGGAGCGGTTCAGTTGCTCACACAGCAGCTGCCATATCCCCTGCCTCCCAGTGCCTAAAGCCACTACCTGTCCCACCTGGTGCCCTCTCTGCACGTCACATCCAATGGGAAGGCATGGGCCCACCCCTCAAATGTGTGAATTGGCTGCCAGGGCACATGGCTAATTGCCCCATGCAGTGAATTGGCCATGGCGATTTGTCCCATGTTGAATTTCCTGGGGTGAGGTGTTGGAGGAGGAGTGGAGGGAGAGGAAGACCCATGATGGATTGGCTGGGATGGGGGGAGGCAGGGTGAAGCAGGTGGGCATGGCCAGTTGTCTCTTTCCACCCCAAACACTCCTAGTTAAGCTTAAGTCTTAAGCTGTGCAGAGATGGAAGTTTTCACAACTGCGCAGTTATAAAGAGTGGTAAGAATCCACAGTATATTTCCCTCTTGCAGATCCCTTCCCTCCGCTTGAGGTCAATGGGGAAAATGGGAATCATGTTGCAAAGCAAGTTCTGAAATTTTAAACACAAGTGTCAGAATGGAACAGTCAGAACTCACAATTAGAGAGAGAGAGAGAGAGAGAGAGAGAGAGAGAGAGAGAGAGAGAGAGAGAATAAAAAATAACCTGAGGAAAAAGAAATGCAGTGCAGAGGAAGAAATGTCAGAAAAATGTGTGCCATAAGAATGAGTCAGACATCATAATAACAAAGACAAAGTCTTGTCTTGTTTGTTCTTTGGTGTAGTTGTATTTCCTTCCATTTGTTCCTGTATAGTAAAGTTTCGCTGAGAAGACTTTTCTGATAATATGAAACAAATCTAATTGAGCACTTTACTTAATTAGAAGGCAATGCAGGAGAGAGTATTGTAGTAGAAAGTCTAGCTCTTGATATTTGTTTCCTTTAACTGAATCACGTCAGTGCCATTTAAAGAAAATAACATCTTAATGTCTGAATTGGTGCATCTCAGCAGAATGAATGAGGCAAAAATGCTTGCGTGTCTATACGTTAAAATTAGATACATGGAATTTAGATAAGCATGCTAAAAAATATGAATGACCACTGGATAGCTGTAAAGAAAACAGCAGAAAAACTGTATCGCTGTCAACCCCTAGTGGTTATTTGGAGTTTTGCCACCCAGATTGGTAAGCTTAATGCAGAGTTCCTCAACGTTTCCAGCTTTGCAGAATGGTGGAGGGGAGAGAGGGAATGGTTCTGAGTGAGTGGTCGGCAAGCGTGCAAAAGCACGCAACTCTATTTGCGTGAGCGGCATGCGTGCGTTCCTGTAGCTCACACAAATGGAGCGTGCCCGCACACGCTCATCCACTGTTCATGCAAGTGAGAATGTGTCTACATGCACATTCTCTTGCCGGATGTTTCTGTGACATGGTTGCAAACCGCTCATGGCCCGCTATTGGTCCATGGCCCACAGGTTGGGGACCTCTGGGTTAATGTATTTCTTGCTTTGAAATTGTATTAGCCTAAAACAGGGGTGTCTAGCCTTGGCAATTTTAAGACTTGTGGACTTCAACTTCTGAACTAGTGGAGAATAATGGAAGTTGAAATTCAGGTTTTAAAGTTGGACAAGGATACCCCTAATCTAGATCAGTGGTCGCCAATCTGTGAGCCAGGGCCCCCCAGTGAGCTGCGAGAAACTTTTGGTGGTCTGCAGGAAAATCTGGAGATTATTTCCATTTTTTTTGGTTTGGTTCCTGTATGTGTGTGTGTGTCTGTCTCTGTCCCTCTCTGTATGTGTCTGTTTTTTTTCTCTCTTTTTCTCACTCTGTGTGTCTTTCTCATTGTCTCTCTGTGTGTGTCTGTCTGTCTCTCTTTCTCTCATTCTCTCCCTCTGTGTGTCTGTCTCTCTCTTTTTCTGCCTCTCTGTCTCTGTCTCTCTGTCTCTCTTTCTTTCTCTGTGTGTCTGTCTCTTACTCTCTCTCTCTGTCTCTCAAGCAGAAACAAATATCACATTAAAATGTGTAATACTTAAAAAAACTTCAATTATTTTGTAATAATTAAATTAATAATTTAATTTAAATATTTTGTTATGATTAAATAAGCATTTATGATTTTACTATAATTAAGCTTTTTAAATTTTGTTATATTAAATAGGTGCCTTTTATATTAATAAAACGGAAGCTCTATGATCATTATTTTACAAATGTATGTATCTTTTTAAAAAAATCATAATAGGGGGCTGTGGAATTTAAAATTATGAATTTAGTGGTTCCCGAGGTCCAAAAGGTTGGCGACCACTGCTTTAGATGCTGCTTTTCTAAAGTTTTTTTAAATGTACACTCTGGAACCCATCAGAGAGAGAGAGAGAGCTAGAGAGAGAGAGAGAGAGAGAGTGCCCCCTAGTGGGACCCAGAAAGACAGCTTTTTCTCATGACTGAAGGCAAATTCGTGAGATGGAGCTGTTTCTGTCATAGCACCCATTCTCTGGAGCATCATCTCCCTGCAGATCAGACTCACCCTGACCCTGTTAGCTTTTTGCAAGGCCTTCACAATCTTGTTTCACCATTAAGCCCGAGGCCCTGAACCCATTTCATGGTTATATTGATGGGAGATGACAGTTAGTGTTGATGCTCAGCTGCTATTTTATTTATAATTTTGCTGACTGTTTTTATTTCATTTTTAATTGTTTAGTTACCCAGAGCCAAATATTTCAGTTGAGCCCATATGAATCTAATAAATTCATTAAAAAAGAGAGCTTTGCTTTATGAAATATCATATTACTAACATATCAAAAAAGCAGCAATATTTTGTTCTTGTAATAATGTTTTTTATGGCTAAAACAACCCATATTTACCTGTTCTGGCTTGCCTTAGAATGAAATGGAAAGGTCTGTCAGCTTTGAAGACGGGAGCTCTGGATCTTTTTAACAACACCATAGCTGTGATATAAAACAATTGGTGAATATCTGGCTTTATTTACATTTGCTCAATTTCAAATATCTCACAGAAAGTAAAACTAAATACAGATAGTCGTCAACGTGCAACCACAACTGAGCTCAAAACCTACGTTGCCGCGTGAGACATTTGTTAAGGGAGTTTTGCCTCATTTTATGACCTTCCTTGCTATAGTTGTTAAGTGAATCATTGCAAATTGTGAAGTTAGCAACACTGCCGTTAAGCGAATCTGGTTTATCCATCAACTTTGCATGTCAAAAGATCACAAAAGGGGAATCACATGATCCCAAGACATTGCAACCGTCATAAATAGGAGTCAGTTGCCAAGCATCTGAATTTTGATCATGGGGATGCTGCAATAATCTTAAGTGAAAAAAAGTCTCAAGTCACTTTTCTCAGTGCGGTTGTAACTTTGAACGGTCACTAAATGCACTGTTGTGAGTCAAGGACTAACTGCATTAGAGAATTAAAATATCTCAGTTCCAATGAAAGTAAGAAAAAGAGGGGGTCAGTAACAGAACGTTGCAATCCAAGACATTCTTATTTGCCAGCCCCTTCATCCCTTTGCCTCCGATTCCATCCATCTGATTTCTCTCCAGCATTTCTTACGACATGTGCAAAATCCATACTGGACCGCTATGAGGGATTTCCTCTCTAGTTTTTGTCTTATCTGGTTTTCCTACAAGCCTTGTTTCCCCAAACCCTGCTGATAGGGTTTGAGAAACTGTCATGTACGTGAATGGCCATAATCTAGCTATATATTGTGAGGAATGGTGCTAAAACAAGAATAGTGTATAGAATGACATGATACAATATAGTACTATACCTTGCTAAGTCTGTGCATAGCCGCTTTTAAATTAGATTAGATTGAAGTCTGCCTACCAGCATTGTCCTTTTTTATAATCATAATGTTACAAAGTCACAACACCCAGTGCGAATTACCCCTTCTGTGATCTTTAAGAAGGTCATACTGCTGGAGGGAATAATAATGCGACTTATACAGTCTTCCTTTTCTCGCTGTAACCTTCTGACTTCCCGAAGCATTGTAGCAGTCCTACAAATGAAGGAGCTGAACTGGATCGAAGCTAGAAAAGTGCATCACACAACTAGCCAAGAACTGTTTTGCTGGAATTTAGATGATTCCATTAGAGAGCCAATAAATACTATTGCTGGTCCTTTTTGGTTCAAATGCCAATAGTATAAATATATATAATGAGGTCAGAATAAGAGCCACTTGTAATCTCCTAAGTCTATTTGATTGGAATTTGCTGCAGCCCATTTCTGAATGACTTGAATTTATTAGGGGCGGCCTCTAGCATTGTTTTCCCCATCTTCGCTACCCTCCAGAGTGCAACTTCCTGAAATCCCACCAGTTTGATCATGCTGACTGGGAATTCTCTTCTTGTTATTCTTGGAATTGTTATCATTATGTGCATGTTGTTTCTCGCTCTAGAAATTCTGAAATGCACATCGTAGCAATTATTCAAACAGCTTTATAGAATTAAAGCAGATAAAGCAAGAAACGTGAATGTGTAGGGAAAGTCAATATGAAAAAATATGCTTTTTAAAGAGGTCCCAAACTTGTCAATGATAAAGGTTGAAGTAACACAGAGAAATTTTATAAGAATGAAGGCTTGTTTTCTGTTTGCTGCCAAGCGGCAAACTGCAAGCCATGATCTGACATGGAAAACAGGATCTCCTATCATAGGTACATGGTTGATAATGACATTTCATGGGGCACCAGGCTGGGTTAAGCTGTTTTAAAACTTCCTGTGGGCAAAGGGATTTTCTCAAGGAGTTGTATTTGTTGAATAAATAAATTTTATTTATTTATGTTAGAAGTGCTGTTTAATTAATAAAGCATTTGCTTGTTTTCCAGATTCATCCATTCATTTTCTCTAGTTTACCTGTAATGCCTGAGGCTGTTGTACCGTCTTCGGTCACTTCAATCTTTGCTTTGTGTATGACCTCTGAGATATAAAGACCTCCTTGTTCTAGCAAACAAAAGCAGTTATTATTTGCCAGTGCAAAGACAAAACAACTTATTCAAAGAAGGAACTGCTCAGGAGAGATTTCTGTCACAGAGATTCTAGAAGACAACTATCAGACTTCTCAGTCAAAATGTACAAAGACAGATGGGCATTACGGTTTGACAAAATGAAATAAAGGCGGGTTTCTTCCAGAAATTATAAGGTTAGTTCCAGAGATAAATTTAGTTAAGTATTCTCAATGAAGTGGAGCCTATCCATTAATGAATAGATGAATTGTAATGAGAACTGAGTCATCATTTTCACCCCTAACTCTTCCAACAGCAAATATGACTGAAGAAATTCTCCTATACAAAACCATCTTTACTAAAAAGACCATCTTTATCCTTATCTTTACAAAAAAAAAAATCCTTACCCAAAATACCCTTGTCTATTTTATTTATTCTTTCTCCTTATTTTAGAGATCTACATAGGGCTTTTCAACTGAAGGATTTCCGTTTTAACGGTAATATTGTAGCTTTTGAATGAATTTCTAGGGTAAATTAGCCATGATTAATGAACTGATTTGTAAGGCGAAAACATTTTAGGGACAGAGGCTCAAATTAAGCATTGCGTGAAATAGACAGATTCAGAAATAACTCATGTCCACCTGTGATTAGAAAACTTACTGCTTTATAGACCTAAAACTTCAATTAGATCTTTTGTGATGAATCACTGCCACGAAGCAGAATCTATAATCCGAGTTCTTAGTTCAACATAATGCATATAGCTCCTAAGAACTTCCAAAAGTTTCCACTGAATTGTAATTTGCAACATCACAGAAGAACAAGAACTTTAATTATATAAGAGATTGTTGTATTATATTATTTTATTTTTAATTAAATTTAGGTGCTTTTTCCTTTCTTTATTCCGATCCTGTCTACTTTTTAGACTGTGACTCCTAAGCCCTCAATGCTGCATATGACATTTGGCCTGAAAAAGTTGTATAGGCAAGCTTACCTGAAATGCCTTTAAAATTAGCTTCAGCTTGGTCAAACATGTCTGTAATTCCTAATGCAGGAAAAATCATCTTCAAATCCAAGTGATTTTGAATTTTGAACCTGGAAAGATGGTAGATGAACAATATAAATATGCTAAATTGGTTTTTCAGTGTAATTCCTTTGTAAGTGAGGTGATATATGACCTCTCCAGGGCTTAGTGAACTTCAGCATGGCTAAGAATAAGATACAATGGAAATTGCATTCCAGCAACATTTCAAGGCACATGATCCATCTTGCACATTGCATATTGGCAAGAATACGTTGTGTGTTCTCATTCTCTGTTCTAGGACAGGGATCCCCAACCTGTGAGCCTAAGCAGCAACTGGGCCACAACAGTACTGGACTGTCACGCTCACATACCAGTGTGTGCATATGCATAGCTCATTCCACCGAGTGCTATGCACCGAACACAGCCCACTCCCCTGAGCATGGCCCACTAGCCAAGCCTACTCCCCTGAGTGCCATACGCTAGCCACAGCTCACTTCCCTGATCACTGTGTAATGGCAGCGCCCCACTTGTAAGCATGCATGATTGGCACACACACACATGTGCAATTGGCATCTGCATGCATGCACGCTACCACCCCTCTCTCTCCCTCCACGCTGGGCCATGATCGTAAGTCGAGGATTACCTGTATAGTTTTTAAACGGTCTTATCCCTGGATTTCTACATTTAAGGTTTTAGGCAACACAGGTTCAGATGCTATGGCTATGTTTTTCCCTCTTTCCAACCATATTTCATATTCCTAGTCATGGCATTTGTCTATAAGAATAATAATAATGATGATGATTTTATTTCTATCCCGCCCTTCTCCCGAAGGACTCAGGGCAACTTACAGGCAATTAAAATACATAATACCTACAAATTAAAATACAATTAAAAGACATTAAATAAGGCCTGGAAATTTTGAAGTTAAAAAGGGGAGCAATAAAATTATAACCCACCAAATTAAAATTAAAAATTAAAATTAAAATTGATTTTGAGCACAGGAAGGCAGAGCGTGGCTATCCCAAGCCCGCTTGATGAAATAAATGGGTCGTCAGGGCACGGCGGAAGGTCCGAAGGTCAGTAATCGATTGTATGGCAGGGGGGTCATTCCAGAGGGTGAGTGCAGCCACAGAGAAGGCTTTCCCCCTGGGGGTGGCCAGCCAACATTGTTTGACTGGCAGCACCCTAAGGAGGCCCACTCTGTGGGAGCGTACAGGACAGCGGGTGGTATAGATGGGTAGAATGCGGTCCTGCAAGTAACTGGGCCCTATGCTATAGAGCGCTTTACTAGTTGCTTTTCAACTATGATAATAAAAGTGATTTTGAATTAGAATAAAGCACTGGGCCTGGAAGGATTTCTTGTAAAAATATAAAATTTATTCATTTACCTGTCCCTACATAAACCATACCATAATGGCTGGGTTTTAATTAATTCTTGCATTTTTATTTTTTATGCTACCTAGAGTCATTGTTAATACAGTCATGTGAAAAAGTAAGTACACCCTCTTTGAGTTCTATGGTTTTACATATTAAGTAAAAATCATCTTACCAATTCTTCAAAATAGATAAATATAGCCTCAGATGGACAGCAACACATGATATATTACACCATGTCATCATTTATTTTACAAAAAGAAAGCCAAAATAGAGAATCCATGTGTGAAAAACTGAGTACATCTTATGATTCAATAGTGGAACCACCTTTAACAGCAATAACTCAAGTAATTCTTTTCTGTATGACTTTATCAGTTTCACAAATTGTTGTGGAGGAATTTTGGCCCACTCTGTTTTTTTTTACAATATTGCTTCAGTTCATTGAGATTCGTGGTCATTTGTTGATGTACAGTTCCCTTCAGGTTCTACCATATCGTTTCAATTAGGTTGAGGTATGGATTTTGACTGGCCTATTGTAACATTTGATTCTTTTCTTTTTCAGCCATTCTGTTATAGATTTCTGGTGGTTGGGATCATGGTCCAGTTGCATGACCCAATGCCAGCCAAGCACTGGATGTCAGATAGATAGCCTCACATTTGACTCTAGAATACTTTGGTATACAGAGGAGTTTATGGTCAACTCAATAATTGCAAGTTGTCCAGTTCCTGTGCCTCCAAAACAATCCCAAATCATCACTGCTTCACCATTTTGATTCATGGTTGGTATGATATGTGCTGTATTTGGTTTTCATCAAATGTGGCGCTGTACATTATGAGCAAACATCTCCACTTTGGTCTTGTCTGTCCAAAGGACAGTGTTCCAGAAGTCTTGTGATTTGTTCAGACTTTGCAAATCTAAGCCATGTTCTTTTAGAGAGAAGAGGTGCTCTCCTGGCAACCCTTCCAAACAAGCCACCTGTTTAGTCTTTTTCAAATTGTACTGTCATGAATAGAATAGAATAGATAGAATAGAATAGAATTCTTTATTGACCAAGTGTGATTGGACACACATAAAGAATTTGTCTCTGGTGCATATGCTCTCAATGTACATATAAGTTACAAGTGATAAATTATGATCATAATCATAAAATACTTTCATCGTGTCATCACGTTATAAAACACATTCATCATATCATAAAATACATTCATCATGTCATGAGAAACATTTTTGTGATAGGCATAGATCATTCATAGAATTCTAAATAAGCAATCTACAAGTCATACTAGGATACTATATAAAACAACTATTATAGATTGTAGGATACAAACAACAAGTTAATTGTCATATAAATAAGAGAATAGGCAATAGGAAAGATGAGAAGAATAATAGTGATACACCCCTACTAGCTAGTTTAAGAGTGTTGTAAAAGTTAGCTGTTTAGCAGAGTGATGGCATGGGGAGGAATCTTTTCTAGTGTCTAGTTCTTGTGATTTGCATCTGGAGGGAAGAAGTTGAAACAGATTATGCTTGGGATGTGAGGGATCTGTTGTTATTTTCTAAGTCTTCTTTCTGGTTCATGCAGTATATAGGTTTTCAATGGAGGGTAGGCTTGTACCAATTATCTTTTTCGCAGTTGTAATTATTCGTTGAAGCCTGGGTTTATCTTGTTTGGTTGCAATGCCAAACCAGACAGTTATAGAGGTGCAAATTATGGACTCAATTATTCCTTTGTAGAACTGTATCAGCAGCTTCTTGGGCAGCCTAAACTTTTTGAGTTGGCAAAGAAAGAACATTCTTTATTGTGCTTTTTGGATGACATTTTTGATATTAGTTGATATTAATCTAGAATTGTAAGAGGTGATAGAATAGAAGGGCCTATCCTAAAATCAATTATCATTTCTACAATTTTGAGTGTTCAGTTCAAATTATTGTTGCCGCACCACAAGGCTACTTGTTCAATTTCCCATCTGTCTCGAATGAGGCCAACTTCAGTAATTTAACAGAGGGTTTCTTTGAGATTTAGTTGTTGATATATAGGGAAAACAGAAGTGGAGAGAGAACACAGCCCCGGGATGCTCCTGTGCTGATTGTACAGGTATGTTATATTGCCTAGCTTCACCTGCTGCTTCCTGTCTGTTAGAAGGTTTATAATCTATTTTCAGATGTGGGCATGCATGGCTAGCTGGATCATTTTGGTTAGAAGAATAGCTGGAATGATAGTATTGAATGCTGAGCTGAAGTCTACAAGAAAGAACTTTGTGGTAGGTCCTTGGAGATTCAAGATGTTGGCGTATGTAATGCAGAGTCATATTAACAGCATCATCTACTGATATATTTGCTCGATAGGCAAATTGCAAGAGGTTTAGCAGTGGATCTGTGATGGTTTTCAGGTGGGCCAACACTAATTTTTCAAAGTTTTCATAACTACAGATGTCAGAGCAACTGGTCTGTAGTCATTCATTTCCTTGATGGTAGATTTCTTTGGCACTGGGATGGTAGTAGATTGTTTGAAACAAGAAGGAACATAGCATATCTCTAGTGATTTGTTAAAGATGTGGGTGAAATTTGGGGCCAGTTGGCAGAGCCGGATTTAGATAAAAAGAGGCCCTAAGCTATTCTACTTATGAGGCCCTTTCACCTCCCATTTTTAAGTTTGTAAATTATTTAAATTACATGATAGATAATAAAATACATCATTGAGGCCCTAGGCTGAAGCCTAGTCAGCCTATAGGAAAATCCAGCCCTGCCAGTTGGTCAGCACACGTTTTCAAGCAAGAAGGAGTTACCTTGTCTGGACCTGGTGCTTTTCCAGGGTTTAGCCATGAAATAGATCTCACACAGCCTTTAATTTAATTTAATTTAATAATTTTATTTCTATCCTGCCCTTCTCCCGAAGGACTCAGGACGGCTTACAGGCAATATTAAAATACAAAATACATATATAAATTAAGAACATTATTAAAAAGATTAAATCAGGCCTGAACATTAAAGTTTAAAAGGGGAGCAATAAAATTATTTCCCATCTAATTAAGAATTTCATATTAAACGCAGGAGAACAGGGCACTGCTATCCCAAGCCTGCTTGATGGAACAGATGGATCTTCAGGGCGCGGTGAATGGTCCGGAGATCGATGATTGATCGAATAGCAGGGTGGAGGTCATTCCAGAGGGTGGGAGCTGCCACAGAGAAGGCTCTCCCTCTGGGGGTCGCCAGCCGACACTGTTTGGCTGACGGCACCCTGAGGAGGCCCACTCTGTGGGAGCATACAGGACGGCAGGAGGTATCATTGGGTAGAATGCGGTCCTGCAAGTAACTGGGCCCTATGCCATGGAGCGCTTAAAGGTGGTTACCAACACCTTGAAGTGCACCCACGAGACCACCGGCAGCCAGTGCAGCTCGGACAGGAGAGGGGTGGCGTGGCACGCCCACTCGCCCCCAAAATTCCCCGCACGGCTGCATTCTGAACTAGCTGTGGTCTCCGGATGCACCTCAAGGGGAGACCCTTGTAGAGAGCATTGCAATAGTCTAGACTGGAAGTGACAAGGGCATGAGTGACTGTTCGTAGGGAGTCCTGATTAAGAAAGGGGCGCAACTGGCAAATCAGGTGAACCTGATAAAAGGTCCCCCTGGCGATGGCTGCCACATGATGTTCCATAGACAGCCATGCATCCAGGAGGACCCCCAAGTTGCACGCCCTTTCTGTGGGGGCTACTATTTCACCCCCAATGTCAGCAATGGTTGATGCTGGCCATATCGGGACACCGGTAACCACAGCCACTCAGTCTTGGAGGGGTTGAGCTTGAGTCTGTTCTTCCCCATCCAGATCCGCATTGTTATGGAAAAAGAATAACTTCCAACTTTCTTCAGTACAGATAGAAATATCTAATAAAATAATCTCTAAGTTTAAATAAAAATAACAGCATAACATGTAAAACATCACAAATAAAAGCAATAACAATACATCATATTTCTATAATCAAGAGACCTAGTTATAAAACCCAAAAATCAGAGAACTATGTTTTACAAAAGTAAATCTGACAGATTTCTATATGTCCAGTGTACAGATCTAGACTTCCTCTACCATCAAAATCCATTTGCTCAAACATTACCCTTCATTTACTTAAGGATGAGGTCTTAAGCATAAAATGTAGAGCCTAACCCTTGCTTTCTTTCTCTGTCTCAAATTAAACCTTGTGGGATTGGGGATTTCCCCCCTTCTCTTTTTATGGTTTAGCCTGTAACAACATGGAATAGATTAACTAATGTTGCCACTGAATTTAAAACATTAACACTGTCTCATTCAAGCCACAGTACAAAGATCAGCATTGTAAGATGGCATAACATTTTTATAGTGGTTGCCAAGGAAAGAGATGGCAGTCAGTGCTCCTGAGCACATCCTCTGGAACGGATTATGCCTAATCCTTTAGAAAATGTATAAATAAAATGATGCCAAGACTGATGGACAAACTGGGGCACCTACTCAAGTTTCTAGTATATTGCTTCCTCCCTCCCTCTCTTTCTTTTGCTCCCTCC
This sequence comes from Pareas carinatus, assembly GCA_032468095.1. Lineage (NCBI taxonomy): Eukaryota > Metazoa > Chordata > Lepidosauria > Squamata > Pareidae > Pareas > Pareas carinatus. The sequence goes on along the minus strand of JANHFO010002250.1, from coordinate 346,874 downwards.
AACCAATTTCTCTTTCTTTTCCTCAGAAAAGTAATTTAAGCTAATAGTCATATAAAGAAATCAAATTGCATAAATGAATGTTTTAGAGCATGTCACAGCAAAGAAGCAAATGCTTGAAGTCTACTAGAGCTACAGGTGTACATACTCACCCACAAACACACACAAAGCCCAATGCCAAGTATTTAAACCTTTCTTCTTAGAGCCATTATTTCTGCTTCTATGAAAAACCATCCTTAGCGGGAACACCAGAGGTGTTTACACTTGGTATTAGCTTCTTAGTCACTGCCTTAATTCACAGAGCCCCAATTCAGTAGTAGTAATTAATTACCTTAATGAAAAAGTTTGTTGGGGGAACTGAGGGGATGGGTGGAGATTGGCCAGTGGAGAAATCTCAATAGGAGGATAATTAGTTTTACATACTACCATTCTCTGCAGTGAGGCCTGATTCTAGAGCTCTTAATTTGGCCCCATCTTCTATTCAACTCAAAAGGAGTTTAGGCTGTCCAAATCCCCCTTTAGCTAGAGTTTCCAGACCACCAACTGTGATGACCAAGACTTTTGGGTTGTACACTAGGCGATGCATCGGTTTGTTTTGTTCATCTTGATTCAAATACATTGAAATTGTCATTTTTTTAAAAATAATAATCAAAACCATGTAAGAGGAACTTCAGCCGCAAATATTTTATTCTGCTCAGAACAGCAGCTGCATCTTTACAACAGATGTATTTTACAAATCGCTCTACAATGATATTAAGTAGGAGCAAGGTTATTTAAAACAGCTGGACACAAACTCCTTTTACAAATAATAGATTATATTAAATGTCATTCTCCTGATGGTCAAGTCAAGCAATGTGCTATAACTGCAGAACTATATTTCTGAAGCAACTCATCAAAGTTCTTGCTACTTTGGAACAATACTTGTGGGAGTATTAATTCTACCTTCCCATCCCATCCACATAAACACAGAAGAAGGGAAGACAAGGAAGGTATCCAGGCTCCCCAAGATGGTATCTACCAGTGGGCCCACAGACAGGTACCCAGCATTGTCCCTGCCCTCTTTGACTTTCTATACCTTTAAAGCAATACTTTAATTTTTTTAAATGGGAAGTTGTCATATGACAAAACAAAGTGCCAGAGTCCAGTATTATCTTTATTTCCAAGAATATCTCTGTACAGCCTAGGCTTTTTGGAAACTATGCTCATCTGCCCACAAAAAGAGCAAAGGCATAGAGGTTACAGTGAGGTTACAGTGAATATCGTATACACAAGGAAACTAGAGAATGTGACAGACAGCATATTAGTAAATTGTGCTTTAGAACTGCTCATGTCTCTCATGGCTGTTATTCTGTCAATGGGGAAACCACCAAAATCTATTCTTCAAGTCTACTAGCATGTTCTCAAATTTCAAATGTTAAGACTGGGGGCTCTCAATACAGACAATGAAGTGGGTTGACATGTTTTCAGATTGATAAACTCCTTTTCTGGCTATCTTTTTTTTGACAGTTGGTACATCAAGGTTCCAGATATTATAACAGAATAACAGCTGGAAGGGACCTTGGAGGTCTTCTAGTCCAACCCCTCCTCAGGCAGGAAACCCTATCATGTCAGACAAATAGTTGTCCAATCTCTTCTTTAAAACTTCTAGTGTTGGAGCATTTACAACTTCTGGAGGCAAGTTATTACACTGATTAATTTGTTCTGTCAGAGAATTTCTCTTTAGTTCTAAGTTGCTTCATTCCTTGATTAATTTTACCAACTTAGCATAGTTTAACTCACCTGCATACTAGCTAAAGCCCTTCTGGCCTGTGTGCTAAGCAAACTTTTGGGAGTGGTTGGATTTTCTTTCATTCTGGTGTGATCATATATGAGTCTTCAACCACCCTGTTGAATCCTCAGCCACCAGACCCTTTGAGCTATGCTGGGGAGCCTGTGGCTACACTCTCTAGCCTGATTCCTGATGAACAACCTCTTTTCAATTGCTTAGCCACAAGGTGCCAGAGATCTGCTTACTCCAAATCATATTTATTTATTTGCAGGACTTATATGGCCACCTATCTCATACAACATGGCTAAAAACAAAAGTAGGCTTTCTTTCAAGTACCAAACTAAACATCCTTGCAGCTCAACCTCCATCCTAGTCAAGTGCTTCAGAGAAGAGTCACACCTTTATGACCCCCTGAATGGCTAAAAGAGTAGGAATCCCTCTGATCTCAGGTGGGAGGCTGTTCCAAAGGGCTGGAGCAGCCATTGAGAAGGTGTATCTATGAGGTTCCATCAAAGTCCCACAACCATTTAAGAGAAGGAGGATACTCACGCCACCTAACTTAATAGAACTGGCAGATACACTCAGGAACAGGTGATTCATGACTTACCCGCCCAGTACCATGTAGGTCTTTAAAGGTGATAACCAACACCTTGAATTGTTCCCAGAAAGCAATTGGAAGCCAATGGCAGCTTACTCAGCAGTGGTGTTCCTTGGCTGAACTGTGGGGCACCTAAAACTTCAGGTACCACTGCATTCTGGATTCATTTACTGTTTCCAGATGATCTTTAAAAGGCAGCCCCATGTAGGGTGGATTGCAGTAATCTAGATGGGAGATGAGTAAGGCATGGTAACTGTGAGAAATGCCAAAAGATTTATAATAAAGACAAGGGGAGAGAGGAAGTCTGATGACCCTGTTCATGAACCACAGGAAGCTCCTTTTCTTAGGAGCTGGGAATTTTTCTGTTGTTTAGTTTACATATGCACAGCATACTTGTCCAATCTCTAGGCCATATAGTTTTGTTCCAATTTTGTTGGTTCTTAGCCATGCTTTTTTTTGTCATAGAACACACCCGGAACACAGTTCTGGCACCTTTTTTGCCTTAAATGCAATAAATTAAATCTATGTTAAGAACTGAATATATAATTTTTCAAATAAAAGATTAACATGATGTGAGTTCTGGCACCTTTTTTCTTACCCAAAAAAGCACTGGTTCTTAGCAATTTAATTTCTTCTCTGGGAGGTTTAAACAGTTCTATGGACATTTAACCTGTTTCTGATGATTTCGCATTTGACAGCTGGTCTATTGCCTATTTTGCCTCACTTTCTGATAGAGTACATTCATTCTGCAAATGTTTACACAATTTTATAATCTCATTCAGTGTAGTACTCTTGAGTATTGATATATCTGCTGTGATTTGCTTATGATTTCTATGATATTCTGAGAACTCTTTTAGTTGTTTTCCTGTTTGTGATCATTTTTTATTAAGATTTTCTTGTTCAGTTTTTAAAGGCTTGGTTCAACTGCTGTATATTCATATGTCTCTCTTGAAGAGATTTTCAGATTTTCTTTTGCATAAGTTAAGCACCTGAACCTTCTCCTTATAAATATTATCCCTACCACTTCCTAGGTAGTTTTCCCCTTTTCCTCTACAAGTAAGTACAACATTGTAAATGCTACCTGGATGTTTTCTGTACTACCAACCTGTGTATGATCTGTCTCTTCCTACTGTCCCCTCCCCCGCTTTGTGATACTTTGTGTACTTTATATCACAAAGGAAGGTCAAATATTTACAAGGAATGGTAATGGGATTGCAAGGGTCTTCCAGCTTTCCAATTCTCAGCCTTTGTAAATTGCTTTCTTTTACTTAAATATCTATATAGCTCAGCAACAGTTGTAAACTTCATTAAGCAAGGAAACTAATTGCACAAAGGTAGAGAAGGTGTCAGGTTTTTTCTGTGTAAAAGAGTTTTGCATTGGAGGAGCAGAAAATAATCTTTTGTCACTTAGGTGGCCATTCACACATGATGAGTAGCAGAAAAGAAGCAAACAAGCAGTCTCTAAACCTCCTGTAAGATGTAATTAGAATTTGTGTAGTCTGGTGTTATAAATAAAGGATAATGTTGGGGATCTCAAAGCCAATCAGAAGGAGAGTAGTAATTTCTACCAAATTCCTCAAAAAGGTTTTAAATTGCATCTCCTATCTTGACTAACCATGTGACCTATTTTAGAGAAGGCACTTGTCTATTTCAAATCGTCTTTCATTTCAAGGACTGGCTAGCCCAGTAAGAAGAACCACAAACCTTGTTGTGGCCCAACAAGAGTTGCTCCTTTAATAGATGGAGTATTCTGATTGGTTGATTACCAGTCTTCTCCAGTGCAATGAGGCATCTTAAATTTCCAATTCAAATTATTTTTAAGATTTGATGTTTCTCTTATTCTTTCATAGTATGCATATTGAAAGATTATGCAAATCTGGGTTTTTTTCCTCAAATAATCCCTATTTCATATTTTTCCCCCAGTCTGATTCTTTTCTGCATGGTCACTGAAGAAGGAGATGTTTTCTAGACGGAGACTTTCATGAATGAATGTTTCTTATAAATTAAAAACAAATGTTTTTACTGAAAACTGTTACATTAGAAGATATGATTGATGTCTTCTTTATCAGAACAGAAAATATGCTTTTTTTCATGTAAGGAAATGTTTGTTGTTTGGGAATTCAAATAACTGAGCTTCAGTTCCCCTTCCTTCCTTCCTTCTCTTTCTGCCACATATTTCATTATCCAGAAATACTCTTTTTTATATTTTTAAAATAAGAATAATTTCTTAAAATAAGATTCAGTCTAGAGTAGAATCAAAGTTTAAGAGCTAATGTTCTGAGGAGAAAAATCAGTATTGTGCAATATGAGTCGTAGAATAGATACTATTTTATTGTTTATTTGTTTTGTTTTTGTTTCTACAAGGCAGTGTTGACTCCTGACAATTGCCTGTATTAGTTTCTGTGGAGTTTTTTTAAAATGAGAAACTGGTTTGCAATGGCCATTTTCTTAGGGCTGAGACATCTGCTTTGTGCCTAAGGTGGGGCCATCACTCACAGTGTCCTGGTTTCTAGCCTGTTGCCCTAAACATTGTACTAACCTGGCTCTCTATGCATACTGTACAAGTAAAAAAACTAGATAAAATACTATAATCTCAATATCGCACATCCAGAATTCTGGACTTCACCCAGATATAAGTATATTGCTAACAGGAGAACATGCCCTAATTAGTGGAAGGGCAGTCATAACCTCAAACTGACAGAAGGGAAATGCAAACGTAATGTTAGAAAGTATTACTTTCCAGAAAGACTAGAGGAAGTTTGAAACCAACTTCCAGTGGAGGTAGTGGGTCAGTCATCAGTAACTGAGCTTAAATGTGCTTAGGATAAAACACATGTCCATCACCCAGCAAAGCTAAAAAACTAAAAAAGCAAATTAATTAAAAGGAAAACAAAACTAAATAAACTCAAAGGGCAGGCATGACAGACCACTAGGCCTTTTTTTCCTGCTGTTAGCTTTGTATGCTTCTATAATATACTTTTATTTCCATGATTCTAAGGACACCCTGTGTAGAATGTTGGAAAATGGCAGCTGTCTCTAATGAAAAAGGAGGGGTTCTTTGTACTAAACTACATTTTGCTAAACTTTGATTGTAGCAGAGAACTCCCCTTTATTTGTTGACTCCGGGTATTTGGTGTATATTGTGATTCATCCGGGTACCAGACTTTGCTGAAACAGGCCACCGCTAAGCATTTTCAGACTCTGTTCAAAACAAGGTATCTGTTTTGATCCAAGTCACACTGATGAGGCAGGTGACAGTTAAAGTCAGTTTATTGCTCACTTACACAACGTCCAACAATTCACCAATAGGGCTGGCAAAGCGCCACCCCACTTTCCCTGTCCATAGTCCCCCTCTGCCAGAACAACCTTGTTCTACAAACTAGGGTCTAGTCAACCCACAAGGCACAAGGACAAGACACACTGCTCATAAAATCTAAATCCACAAAACAGAGTCGAAGGTTCTGAAAGCCAAAGCCCAGTCCAAAATTCTGAAGGCAAGAAAGCAAGTCTGAAGTCGACAAGTCAAGTTTGAGGTTCAGAGTTCAAAAACACAGTTCACGATTCAAGAAACAGAATCCATGAAAGCTGGGAAGATGCGTGTCAAACAAACAGATGTTCCCAACAAACACACCTTTCCCCGGGGTATGGTTAAATCACCCTTTGCCAGGCATTCCTTGTGAGGAGGGGTGGGGATGCTTCCTTGCAAGCAACCTCGCTGACCTCCTCGGTGCCTTCCACCACACAGCTCTCCATGCCCACAGGGGAAACAGCTGTTCCTTGTCAAACATGCTGTGGACCCTGTCATCTTCTCTGCTGGCCCTCTGTAGCTGATATGCTCTTGCAGATGGCTCTCTGTCCAATCAGTTCCCACCCACCCCCCGCTGGATGACCTGTGATTTTATGTATGTATGTATGTATGTATGTATGTATGTATGTATGTATGTATGTATGTATTTGTCTGTCTGTCTGTCTGTCTGTCTGTCTGTCTGTCTGTCTGTCTGTTTATTTGTTTATTGCATT
>JANHFO010002250.1:312031-326320 GCA_032468095.1 Pareas carinatus | reverse complement strand
GGCGTACTCAAACCAGAACCTCAGGGAATCTCATGCAATCCGGCGTAGAGATTTGAGGCTGGACTAGATTTGAACATTGGATAAGCTAAGGCCTACTTTGAATTTAGGTTCTTCTAATGTAGCTGTCCAGTTTTTTAAAAATGTGTTGCATTAACTGTTTGCTAAGAAAATAAATATGCTAGGATAATCTAGCAAAGAGTTACAAAAAATGAACTCCTTCCCCACCACACATTACTTTATCATATTACGCACCGTTACATATTTCATTTAGCATGAATTGATAGCTTCATCCCTGCTCCAGATCTAAATTAAAGACTTATGGGTTTAGTTGATCTTGCTGAACAATTTACATTTCATTATGCTTCTTTTGAACTGCCAAAATGAAATCTGTGATGTATCAGCTACTAAAGAGTAATGAAAGATTTTTTTCCTCCCCAGTTGCTTGCCTTTAAAGCTACAGGAAGTACAATATGGAACAAAAAAAAATCTGTCCTGGAAAAAGATTCTCAGTAAGAAAGAAAAACTGAAATATGTAACATTGTTAAAGAACAACTCAAAGCAAAGTTAAAATCACATGGTTGTGTATATTTGCATATATTTGAGGCTAGAATGCTCTAACTATTTAAAGCCACAGTATAGATCTATGAAGGAAAACTATGAAAAGAATCATAATAGCAGCTCTTGGATAGTAGGAAATTATAGTGTGCCCTGAAGCTAGAGACTGTCCCTAAAAACATACCAAGATGTTCTAAAATTGTATCATCTTGGAATAAATAGAAGCATTTGCTTAGAATGGAATGCTTTTGTGTACATATTTGGACTATGTGAGAAGAGCCTTGAGAAATTGCCTTTAGTTCAAAGTATACCAACCAGGAAGACCGATGAACATTCATTCACAAATTCATATCACGATGCCCTGGCTACACTGATTACCACTTTGTTTCCAGGCACAGCTGAAATCATTGCTTAAGTATGACAACGAGAATACCTGTTTCCTCCAGCCTAATCCCATCCAAATCTTTGATAACAAGGGCCAATTTGGAAGGAAACAAAGAACAAGTCTGTGATGAATCCCTGGCTACCTGCTTCATTTTACTCTTTCCGCCAGTTGCATCCAAACCAACATTCCTTTGCAAATAAATAAGAACTCCTGTCAAGCAGTAACCATTTCTTCCTCCTTCTTTGCCTATGCAAACATTTAATTTCAGGTTCTTCTTTGGTCCAAGTCACCCAGCGATACAATGCAAAACTATTAATATCCTCTTGGACTTGGTTCCTGGTTATTCCAGTCTATTCTCGGATTCCTTGGTTAACTCACTGAATTAACTAAGCAATGCATAAGAACAGCCAGTTTGGTGCACAAGTAGGCCTCATTTACCAACAAAACAAGACTTATAACTGGTCCTCAAAGTAGCCTCTGTTATAGCATTCCCACAGTCTTGCTATTGCAATTTGGGCAATTGGCACATAATGATGATGGTTGTGATGTTCCACAGTCACCTGATTGCTAATTGCAACCTTCATAGTCAGCTTCTGACAAGCAAAGTCAGTGAGGAAGCCAGCAGGCAGTCACGGGTTCCAGTCAAATGACATTATGCTTAACGACCCATGGTGATTCACTTAATGACCACAGCTGAAACTGATGTTATAAGTCAGCACATTCACATGACATCATGCCTAACATCTGTGCTGCTGAGCAATGTTGCTGCTGATCTTTATTGTGGTCAGTAAGTGAGCACTGCCTGTAGTAGTTAAGGAATCAGGCTAGAAACGGGAGTTCTAGCCTGAGTTCTAATCCCACCTTAGGCACAAAGGCAACAGGGTGACTTTTGGCTGGCTACTCTCCCTTAATCCTAGGAAGAAGGCAAAGACAAACCAGTTGTTTTCTGAATAACCTTGCTAAAAACTGCAGAGAGAGTCCAAGGCGGTTGTCTCAGGCATAAACACTGACCTGAAGGCATTAAAAAATGTGTAAGGATTTACTAAATCAGGGGTTCTGATTTACTCATGGTGGAGTGAGTAGCTGATAAAGATTTCTTTCCACTTTTAAGGGATCACCCATTGATGTGCCTCTGAACAGCTATAGAAAGCATTTACTATATAGTATTTATTTAGCTGGTGCCAAAGAGGAAACTCTGGGAGGGTGGGAAGCTAAATTGCATTCTTATTCCTGGACAATTAAATATGTAAAATTTCTAATATGTTCCCACTCCACAGCTAAAGAAGAAAGAAAGGGGGTAACTTATCTTGCAAGGAGGTCAGGCATCAGGGAAAGTGTGGTTCCTTTACGCAATCACATTTTGTACAAAATGTACAAAGTGACACTGTGCAGCATAGCATGGCAGTTTACAATAAAAATAATACATGTCTTATAAGATTAAGAGACAGGGTAGACTATCAATAAGTGAAAATAAGTCTGAGCAGATATTTTATTCTAAACTGCCATGAGACTTAGTAGTGCGTGGTATAAAAATATCAAAAATTAAGCAAAATTCCTCTTTTGAAGAGAAATTTTCATGTTCTTAATTCTACACAAGGCTAAATTTATGCATAATTTAAATCATCCCATGTGCAACAAACTATTTAACTCGGAAAACTGGTGAATTATTCTTCAGCATCAAAATCTCAATTTGAATTTTCCTCTCTGCAATTAACTCTTCCAATAATAGGAAATTATTAAAATTAATGTCCTGAGTGACATCGAGTTTGTTCCATAAATTCAGTTAAATGAAGAACATCCCAAAACCTATACAGAACTTGAAATTGAGACAAAGAATGGGAAAGACGAAGTGATTCATATGTGTTTCTGCACAGAAGAATTTAATGGTCAGCTGACTTAGAGGAGTTAATTTCAAAAATACATTGCCATCTACAGTTCATCAGAGAGCATCACTGGCCTTGATTCAAAATCCCATTAATTGGCTGGAACTTATTTTTAGACTTAACATATCTGGATGACCACTAGATGGCAGCCAAGTTAGATTTTCTGTCTCTCTTTGCTGCCATCAATGGTCAAAGTCTATAGATTTTGCAGCCCTATATAATTGCCCTGTTTTAAGTAAACATAGATAGGACAGGAAAACATTACAGCAGTCATCAACATTTCAAAGAAACTACACAATAATGAAGCAAATTTAACATCTTATTAATCTAGAAACTGCAGTTATGAGCCTTGCAGAACAATTACAATCAATTCTCCCACATTACTTTAAAAAATCCAAGACATTCAAATTATCTTCTATCCCAATCCTACCATTCTCTTAGTTTGAGATAGAAATGGTAGTTCATAACCAATAATGAAACTGCAATGATATTCAAAAATTAAAAAAAAGCATATTTAAATTCCTGACAATTTTCTAACAATCTGTTCTTTGCCCACAGAGCTGCTTATTATTGGAGACACACAGCAGTAGAAGTGGGGAGGTCCATAGCTGTATTTTCTTCACAGTAAAATTTGCTATAGTTCATAAAATAGGCATGTCTAGCCTATCATTTTGTCATCTGTCAATGTATATTTCATCACAATGGAGAGCAGCACCTAGCCAATCTTGGAAAAACTAAACAGGATTAAATTTAATCAGTACTTAGTTGTGAGTCCACTAGGTATCCCAGGGTTCTATATTCAGTGTTTTTCAAACTTGACAACTTTAAGATTTGTGTATTTCAACTCCCAGAATTCCCCAGCCAGCCATAACTTCATATTATTGATGAACAAAACAAGACAAAGCAATGATGACTTTATATTATTGATAAGAAAACAATATGGATGTGTCCCTGTAATCTGGGATTAGAGCTCTCTTTGACAGAGGGTATATCGCCTGATACCTATTTTTTCATTTAATTAACTTGATTTGGCAATTCCATTTTAATAGTTATTTTAATAAGGATAGGACTGTTTATATTCTTTTCATATTTATATTTATTATAGCCATTTTGTTATTCTTCTAGAATGCCAGAAGACTCTTTGCTATGGATATAAAGAAAAGAGACAGTGACAACAGACTAGGAGAGAGAAAAGAGGTTTTGCCCCCTTTAAAATGTAAAAGCAAAAGTGAAATAGCCAGCAAAACAATGGAAAAGCAGCTACTGTATTCTGGATCCCCTTGTGGTTCAGTTTTATTTTTCAGTATAAAAAGTAATGATTTCCACAGACCGGGAGGATTTTGCGACTATTAATAAGTCATCATAGGATTGAATAATATTCCTTTTTAAATGCTACTAGAATAGTTTTAATGCTATCACGGTCATTTGTTTTTTTAATGGTTTGAATTCATAGCATACATAAACAGTTTTCTGTTCAAGAAGATAATTTTCTTTAGGAATGCAGGGAGGGAATTTTTACATTCTTAATTCTTCTTAATTCTTCTGCTCCCTCCCCCTCAAAAAAGCTGCTTCAAGGATTCAGAACCCTCCAGAACAGCATGGGATACAGTATAGGAACCCCCAAAATAATGTAACCTGCTTTATTCTAGGAAGAAGTAAGAAACTTGCATTTTAAAATATGACTACTTACTAGTTTTCACACAGAACATGCTTTTAAAGATGCAAATTTGAGGAAAGACAGATTTTTTAAAGAGATTTTGCAATTTCTTTATTATAACAAACAAGCACATAGCATATTCTAATCAGCATTCGCCAACTGGACAAACATCTTATTTATCATTCCTTAATGCTTATATAATCATATAATCATAAAAAGAAAGAAATTTTTTTACACCTGCCCCTCCCTTCTAATAAGCCTTTAAGCAATTTTTCATTATATACAAAATTATATAAATGTTATATCAACCATATCCTAATTTACCAGTGTTAGTCTAGAATATATTTCAATATTAACCCATTATTTCAATATTTTTCATTATTTAACTTTAATCATCCTAAATATTTCTCTTTTTATTGCTTCCATATACTATCTCCACCAATCTGTCATTTAATTCCCTTTGTTTTTTTTATCTCAAATATAAGAAATCAATTTGCTTCTATGCATTTTACAAAGTCATCCTCCTCTTACTCCATTTAAAAATCTCTAAGTTTATCATTTCTATTAACTCTATTTTACACCTCTTGCATCTTACACATTAACTATATTCTCCTGTATTATTTAAACATCTTACTACATTTTAAATCTTATAGATCATCCTATTATCTATCAAAACATAATATCAAACTTATCATTTATCAATTTTGCCATTTTAGTCAGTATAACCTTACCAAGTTTATTATTTAGAGCTTAATTATCTTTTCCTTTTATTGAACATACAATATAAATCACTACCTAATATCAAGACTTTAAAAAGTTCTATTCTATATAACATTTTAATCATATACTTAATCATTCAAAAGAAGAAGAAGAAGAACAGCTTTTAAATTTCATATTCAATTCCTCATTTATGATATTTTTATCTGTGGGAAAGACAGATTTTTGATGGCGAACAATTAAATGCAAGTAGTATCTTTTAAAAAAATATATAGATCTGTGGCAGAATTATTTCAATCCCTGGGGGTTTCTGCTGTTCCTCCTGTGTGAGTCCCTGTTGGATAAGAGACCTTTTAACAAACAGGAGATATCTGGATCCAACCCAGTGAAACAATACACTGCAGTGAATGACTGAATAGGTGGATTGAAACCAGTTTAGTAAACAAAGAAATAAATATTGAAGAAGATGGACATAATTTAGGATCATTAGAAACTTTAATTTTACTTGACTCTGAAAGGTTACTAAATGATGGAGGCCAGTCCTGTTACCAAACTAAAGAAAAACCAAAAAAACAAAATTGTATTGGTTCTGTAGTCTTTTTCCCTGCCCCAAAATGATGAGCAATGTCATTATTACACAATCTGTGCACCAAATACCTTATAATCAAATTTTCACTGCTTTTTCTGACAGGTTTTTAAGTTACTTAGGAGATCTATTTATATGTGGAAGCATCAACATCGGGCAGTAAATCCAACCACAACTCAGTCACATATTTTATTAAGTCTAAGTTCAGTGAAAGTGCAGAGTAAACGAGGGCCCTCTGTCTCTCCATTACATCTGATTTGCGGTTGCTATAAAAAGGCCCACATGCCGCTCTTTCAGATGTGTTTTGGATTGAAAATAGGATTAATGTGCTAAAGTGTGATTAGAATGGTTAAACACGATTAATTGGAACAGACTTGTATTGCCAAGGGAGCGCCGCTGTTGCTGGCCTCCCTCCAGTTTACCCAGCGAACAAAGCAGGCCAACTGTCCAACTTTTTTCTGTGTCTTTTGCTTATGTGCCTCTCCCCCCACCCCCTTGCGCATTTTCTCATAGCCAGCTTGTCTCAGAGCAGATTAAATGCAGCTGAGAATGTTGGTCTAGGACTGCAACAAGGCATCCAGGGGGAATAAGCAGGAACCTCGGGCCCAGACGTGGCTGCTCTGGTGCTGGTTGAAAACTGCCATGCACCTAGGGGCAATGGTCCAGGTGGATCGACAAGGGAGTGAGAATAATTTGGGTTTTTTAAAATGATCTATTAAGGCCCCAAATTTTAATCAAGCTGCTACCATACTAGCAGCTCTGATTTACCTCCAAAATGACAGTAATGGGCAGAAAGCTGCCCTGTGTCTGAACACTTGTCCAGGGTTTTATGGAATGTTCAGGCTTAAGCAAACGCAAGGACATCAGGGAAACCAATGTGCTGAGGTTTGGCTTTAATAACAACAAATTCACAGCTATGCGTAGGCCATTTCTTATTCTTCTCTTCAGCACATGAGCTGAGACAGAGAGACAGAGACACAGAGAGAAAGACAGACAGACAGACAAATATCTCTGTGCCTCCAGCACAAATGAAGATCTGAGCTTTAAGCTTGTAATTCTATAGGTGGTTGCCTAAAGTTGTACAGAACCCAAAGTGTCTTGGTTATAAATACTGGCAAACACATATTTGCCCCAAAATCTCTCTCTTGCTCTTTTTTCCCTCTCTTTCTGCTTTCTTTGGTTTAGAAAAATAACACAACAAAAATGAAAACACAGCTCTGTCTAACTAATAAAGACAGTAGTAACAGAGGTTCAAGGGAATGCCAAAGATAACTGATGAGGCTTCACATTTTTCTTAAAAGTTCTGCATAGTGGAGGTTCAGCAGATCTCACAGATGTCAAGAAATGCAAAAGTATGCCAAATCCAGTCTGAATATTTAGCTGACTGTGCGACAAACCAATAATACAAGATTGTGCTAAAGAAAGTTTTCCCTCCCTTCAGGGAAATGCTCATTTGTGTGTTGCGGCAGGGGGCGGAATCTTGTTTTTCTTACTTTCATTCAGTTTAATGAAGGAGATATGGTATACTTATAATTATTTACATACAACGTGGGCAAGGTGTGTATATATGTTTGAATGATCTATTTTTCACTGCATAAAAATCTCTGTGGTGATCTGGAGACTCCTATCATCTCAGTTATATCATAAGGACCTGGACAGTAGTCTGTAGGCTGTGGAGAAATGAGGGAATGACAAAATGTATGTTGCAACAGAAAATTTGGTCCTTTTGTACTTGTGTCATGATGTCACCTGCAGATACACAAGACACGAAGTTTGCATTTGAGCCATGATGCCTGCTTTATCTTTTAACACTTGCATCTGTGGGCACACAGGGGGGCAATGAAAAGCAAATAACGAAACTCCACCACATGTATACGTGTCTTACAACATCACACACAACTATGTGGAACATTAACAAAGCCCGTGAGTTGACAGGCACAAGGGGACTTCCCTCGTTGGGTCATTTTAGATTTGGGACTGTGGGCTGCCAGGCAGGTTTTAGAGTGATGGCAAGTTGTGCAGATGAAAATAGCAATACCAGGTGTAGCACTCTCCTCCAATTCTAGCAGTAAAGCGAGCTTAAAAACATCCCCGAGAGAAGTATGAAAGAAATAAGGAGAAAAACAGAGACTTATTTCAAAGGGGAAGAAAATCTTTGAGAAATTGCAATGCAAATTTTGGCAAAGCAGTGTGGAATGGCTCATTGTTTGTGTGTGTTTTTATTGAGAAAAACATCAACTCCAATCACTGGGTCAACAGTACTAAATCTTCTTACGAAATGTCCAAAACATACGGTAAAAATTTAGTTTTAAGATGCAAATCTATATACTCAAATACCAATGAATATAACAGGACTTGCTTTGATGTAAATGCAGGCTGTATATTTTGGCACTTTGAGAATGTGATTTGGTTTCATATGGGCTAGAGTCCTTCTCTCAGTTTGCAATTTGACTCTGAAACGACTTTGGTATGATTTAGCAGTTGTGTGGCAGATACCAAAATCTCAGGACCGTTCACTGGCACAGCAGCAAATAATACTATGGCTTACTGACCAAGGAGCTTTCTGCAGTGAATGTACAATAACATAGCATAGCTTTGTCCCATGCATCTGTACTGTTGCGTGCCTGTCATACGTCAGTCTATCAACATAAAATTACATTTGTGTATAGCCTTTATTAGATGAAATCTACTTGAAAGTGACTGCTCAGGTTACCAGTAATTACTTTCCAATGATTGCCTGCACCCCTTCACTCTCCCTCAATCTTGCTTTCTAAGTTTGAAGTTTGCTGAGCCTCAGGCAGTAATCTTAATGTTGCTGTATGTTAGATAAGAAGAGGTCTGGGGTTTTTATACACTCATAATATGTATTGTACATTGGCCATTGCTAAAGGGAATCTTATTTTAACCAAAGCCAGATTTCATGTCCTAATAGAGTTAGGAATGGTGTATTATTTTCCAGCTTGGACCAGCTATTAATACTTTATAAGTCATGAACAGGAAAGAATTCCCATAAATTGAGATACAATATTTTAGTGTGCCATTAAAAAGATAAGAATGGATCAAAGGTACATAAAGATTCGCCAGTTCAGGTCTCCTTACTGCAAAGAGCCCAGTTATGACGTTATTTAGATACTGCTATACTGTCGGTTTCCGAAGAAATTATCCCCTTGAAATAATCGTAGCATACAAAATACATTTGATCTGAGATTTTCCCCCCACAAAAGTGAAGTTCTCAAGTTCAACATATTTTATGCATTTATAATGTCAAATATATTAAATTCACAGTTTAAAGTTCTGCTTTTGGGCATAAATGGAATGATGGTTTGTTTAAAGATAACCCTTCATATACGTTTTCACTCCTAAGTAAAAAAAAATGCAAGCGTGGCATGTAATTTATTTGAGTTGCATTAAATGGATGCTAAAGCATTTGAATTTCCTCTAGCTCAGGGTTTCCCAATCTTGACAACTTTAAGGTGGGTGGACTTCAATTCCCAGAATTCTCCAGTCAGCCATGCTGGCTGAGGAATTCTGGAAGTTGAAGTCCACCCGCCTTAAAGTTGTCAAAATTTGGAAACCCTGCTCTAGCTAAATAGAAAACAAGAGATATAATAATATTGATGGAAACTACTGAGAAAGGTAGTGCCTTAGATTATGAAGTCTGTTCAAAAAGTATAAAAACTTAATTTTTCCTGCGTAAACAAATGTGAATTTTTTCCTTCTAACAGAAAGCATCAGTCGCTGGCAGTTGGGCTATGAGTGAGCAAGTGTAGTGAGAGCCCATCAGATTTGGCAGCTTCATCATTATAATATAACCCGTCCATTCTTCACATCTGATTCAAGCTTTCTTGGCCAAACACAGCCTTCCTGTGGTTCATCAGGCTCCCCGACATGGCTTCCTGTGATTTTTGGCTATTCCCCAAGTTGAAAATGCTGCTGAAAGGGACCTGATTTGAACCAGGAGAAGACATGCAGAATGAGATGGCCCCGCTGAACACCATTCCAAAAGATACATTCCAGAAGAGTTTCCAACAATGGCAGAATCACTACCAAGGGGACGATTTTGAAGGAGATTAGGGTAAATAAATAACTAATCACTAAAACTAGATACCCCTTTCATTACTGCAGTCAAGTAGTTATTAACAGCTCAGTAAAAAGATATATATCTCTACAGTTGCTTTAAAGACTTAAGGTGGTGAGGAAATGCATTGTATACCCTGTAGCCAATGTAGGAGAAGGCCTTTTCCAGCAGGCTCTAAGCTGATTAGGGTCTTAAAGATAAATACCAATTCATGAAATTGTGCCTGGTGAACAACCGGCAACCAGTAGAGCAACCTCTTAATGGGCATCATATGATCCCTGTAACTTGTACTAGATAACTGCTTTGCTGTTTCATTTCGCACTGAGCTACCACTTCTAAATATTGGTCTAGTCATGACCAAAATTCTTGATCATTTGGGTTCTTTGGAAATGATTGAGAAGAAGCACCTTATGAAAATGTACTGAACCCTTAAATGAGTCGGCTTCTTAAAGCAGAGACATCATTTGTCAAGCTAACAAGAAAACCCAAAACAAGTTATGCTGCATTAATGAATAGTTCAGAAATGCTTTACGCCTTCATAGATGCCCATCATATCCCCCAAATGGTCCCTGCTCTATGGAACATCTTGCCTTTGAAGGTTAGAATGGCCCCAACCCTATTAGCCCTTCATAACATCCTAAAAATCTGGCTATGTTCTCAAGTCTTGGGCACTGAATATGTTAAGGGCTTTGTTTTCTGGCTGAATTACTATCTGGCCAAGGATCTTGTCTGCCATGCATATTTATTTTGGATGTCTCTATTGTTTTTTTATTAACAGATGTTAGTGTTTTAATTGCAATATATTTTTTGAATGATAAGCCGTTCAGAATCATTGACTGAGATATGCACTTTCAAAGCATATTTAGGGTTTTTTTTTATTTTAATTTTATTGTATTGGGTTACTCAACTTTAATGAATTCTGACTACAATACTGTATGGCTACAATGTATTTCTGTGTGTGCATAATACATATGCTGTGTCGGTGGGTGGGTGTATACCCAGGGAGAACAAGACATATACACCCGCACATATACATAGACCTCATCCAAAATAATTCTGTGACAATCAGTGATAATTTACATCTTTAGCAAAACCTCAAAATGTATTTTAGTAAAATGTCTACCGAGATTCTCAGTCATTCAGGCCATGGCTGTCCCAAAGGCACTTTTTTGACTTTCTGATCAAAGGACTGAAGAAGCTTCTTGGATGAGAAGAGAAACATCTACAAGGAAAAATAAGATCCAGTTGCCTTTTGAAAAAAGCTCCTTCGGGATATTTTAGTAAAAAAAGAAGAAAAGAGAACAGGGCAAACAATACACCAAAAAGGACTTTTACAGTTCACATGAACTTGGTGTTCATTATCCACATAAAAAACACTTAATTTGCTCAGAGATAAACATAATGCTGAAGGCCAGCATTTGTTATTAATAGAGCGAAACTTCGAGTGTAATGCTCTATAAATCAAACCTTGGCTTGATAATCCTGCTTCCAAGCTTTGGAGTGTGTCAACCCAGGAATTTCTAGGAGTAGCTGCTGGCTTAGTCTACTCCTCTCAAGTTCTCTTTCCCCCTTTCTCTTTCTAATCTGGGGGAATGGTAATAACCAAACTTGGCAGAAAGTTCAGTTTTTGGCTTCGTTTTTCAATGGTCACACTTGGTAAGTTAGCAAATTTAAAGATCAATGGTAGAGGCAATGGAAGAATTAAATGCACATACCAGAAACAAAACTCATGTTCCGAAGGAGGTTCAGATAATTATCTCATTTTGCAATTACCTCATGGATCTGGTCGCTTGGTTGGCTTTTGCCCTTGGAGAAATATGAACTGTTTGGCGAATCAGTGGTTCAATTTCCGGCTAGTGTTTCGAACTCTACTCTAGGGGAAAAGCTGCAGTGGTTTAGCAGTAGTCTAGCTTTTGACAAACAGATTGACTTTTTTTCAGTCTACATTTTTGTGTGTTTCTTCCTCTGGATAGGCGATTTGAACTGTGGCAAACATTAAGTAGATCTGGAATCTTTATCCTATTCTAAATAAAATCCAGCTGCTAGTTTTTTGATTTGGGGCCATATAATCCTTCCTCCTGCAAGGCATGCCCCTGTCCTTCAGAGGGCAGTCTGGCTCTGGAAGGGCCAGCAAAGGGAAGAGAAATCCTGGAGGCTTGTTTTGACTACTGCAGATTGCTAAAAAAAGATAAAGGCAAATTGTTACAGGCTGAATAAGACTATGAAGCCCGCAGGAGTCAGAGGAAATAAGGTTAGGAGCTGGTCTGTGTGACAGTTTTCCAGTTCTCATACTGTAACAGATTCAATATTGGGGTGCCTCAGAGAACAGTGTTGTCTATTCCCTAAGCAACTGGAACATTTATCTCTGACGCAGCCTCATTTTATCCTACCGGTAATATTGTGGCCACCCAGAAGTGGATCAACTGGACAAATGTTTGTTACAGGATATCATTAAATGATAATAACTCTAGATTCTAGTCATCCAGTGGTTTCAGTAGCAGGGTCTTTGAGCATCATTAATCTGTGCTTGGCAAGCCTGTCCTCCTGTACTGCCTGTTATTAACAGATTATGTAATACTAACTGCATTACCAAAACATCTCAAGAGGTTTTGGTAGCCAAAACATCAGAATGTTAATTATACTGTAGTTGTAAGAGCTGCATAGTGCTTCACATTTAGAGAGGAAAATGGTTTTCCTATGCACAATTACAAGATGGATTTAAGGTAGATGATAGGGCATTTAGAATTGAGCAGCAGAAGACCAAATTTGAACTTGAACTATGCATAAATGAGCAGGCAATTGCAAAGTTTGAAGGGTGCGGAGTCCTTGGTACTCTCTGAGTTTAGTTACAGAGCTCAATACAGTGATGGCAAACCTATGGCACGTGTGCCGCAGCAGTCACGCAGACCTCTCTCTGTTGGCATGTGAGCCAAGTCGGCCCAGCATTGCCACAGAGCTGAGCATGCTCAGAAAGGAGTAGCAGTGCCAGGCGATGACATCATGGGGCCATTTGCATGCTTGGAAAGAGAGTAGTGGTGCCAGGTGATGATGTCATGAGCCACGACTCATTAGCTGCTACTTGTCTTGGCACTCGATGTCTAAAAGATTAGCCATCACTGTCCTAATATATTCAGTGTTTGGAAGATGCACTGAATGTACTGGATGCATTTCAGATGCATTGGAGATGTTCCCTAGGCATCTACCTAGGCAGAAGTTTCATTAAAACTTTCCTGCAGGAAAACAGCCAAGCTTAGAGAGCACCAAGGACTTCATAGTTGACAATACTTTGTACCTAAATAAATGGTTCATTAGAAGTTGAAAACTGACAATGCAGCCATTTACAGTCTATTCCTAAGTACAGCCCAGTACTGCATACTACAATGTACTGTAGTAAATATATACTGTAGTAAATATATATGATCTGGTTCTTAGACTTAATACTTTTAAATGATTTGCTATTTAATCATTTTGTAATTAAATACTGCAGTTAACCCAGTTACAGATCTACTTTTTTTGCTGACATACTCTCATAATAGATTGTCACTTGTTGCTCCTGATTTAATCACACATTTTGGGACAATGCTCAGAAAGTATTAATTTTTTTCCTAATCTTTCTTCTTGGCTTCCACAAGAATGTTCATAACCATTTTTTTTTAAAAAAATAGCTAAATGTTAATCCCAGTTCGCCAGCTATTACAGCTTTGCGTATATTTCTTTCTTATCAGTGTCACAGTGAGCCTTTACAAAGCAAGCTAAGATTTAGCAAAACATGGGATGATTCATACCAACCATAAATATTATATTGGTTTGAAATTTATCTGAAGTTTCTGCAACAGTGTTGAATTTGTTGGAAGCTGTAATCACAGGTATGTGCAACCTGGAGTTAGGGAATAAAAGTTAGATTGAAAGAGGTCCTAGCAGCAATATTTAGAGTTTTGGACCAGAAACTACTTTTCCAGAGTATTCAGCTTCATGGGTATTAAAACACTCTATAGCTATGCCCAGTAAATATGAAGATAAATAATCTTCTCCTGATTATTATGTGCTTTTCCAAGAGCATCTCTCATACTCTGGAATCAGGACCTGTGATCCTGAGGACATATTATTTAGAACAGGCGTCCCCAACCCCCGATCTGTGCACTGGCACCGGTCTGCAGCATGCCAGCAACCAGTCCATGCAAACAAGCCAAGACCCACTCCCAGGATGCAGGAGTACACAAAATCACAACCCCTTCAGTTTGCAAAAAATCCTTTTTCCATGGAACCAGTCCCTGGTACACAATGGGGACCACTGATCTAGAACAGTGCTTTTGACTTGGGGAATTTAAGGTGTGTGTGCGTGTGTGTGAGGGAGAGAAGTAGAGAGGTAGAGAGAGGTAGAGAGGTAGAGAGAGAGAGGTAAAGAGAGAGAGAGGGAGGGAGAGAGGG
>JANHFO010002250.1:282486-302020 GCA_032468095.1 Pareas carinatus | reverse complement strand
TAAAGTAAAGTAAAGTAAAGTAAAGTAAAGTAAAGTAAAGTAAAGTAAAGTAAAGTAAAGTAAAGTAAAGTAAAGTAGTGTAAAGTGTAAAGAGTAAAGTATCCATGAAAGCACTTTTTAAATTTTTAATTTCCGTTATTTCTACATCATCATACACTGTAAGGATTCACGGCACTTATATAGCAAAGGCCACTTAAGCTGTTACAAGTCCACTACCCAGCAGGAATCAAATGAATTAAAAAGCAGTGCTGCCAAAACATTGTGCACGCTTTACAATATATGTACCTTTCATCCTTATTTGTTAAGAGCAGAGAGCTTCTTACTGTATGAACAATCATGCTGAAGATAAACCAGCTAAGCTAAAAGCTGTTATTTTGCTGAACTAGCTTTTCTCTTTCCTATTATCTTTATGCTAATCGACGTATCAGTTTGTTCAATGGAAATGTTTTTTACCCCAGTTGCAGTTTATATGCATCTTGTTCTTTTATGTTCTATGCTGTTTTTTAAAAATATTGTTAGCTGCTCAGAGTCGTGAATTTGAGATGGGTGTCCAAATAAACAACAAACTCTAGACAACACAATATGTGAAGTCCTAGGGTACCAGCCTGTGGGTGGAAATCCTGCAATAATTTTAAACATTTGTGTGTGTGTGTACGCATGCGCATACATGTTCACAGTCATTCTTTTATGCCAAAGTCAGCAACATAAGAAATGAATTAGTTACCATTTGTAATGTTGCCATTAAAATGGAAAGTCTATTCTCAATTAGTGGTGATTTCCTTAGAGACTCCAGTGACAACAGGAGTTTGTGAAGTGGTAAATATTATCTCAGTGATTTATGGTTGCTTCAGAAAGCAAATAATTCTTTGCTCCCTTTGCCAGTTCACATTTCACATTCCCTCCTATCTAATACATTTTTTAAATTCCAGGGATAGTTGAACAGCTTTGTGATTTTTTTTTTGCAAGAACATGATTAAATCTTAAACAGTTATTATGCTTAATCATTGCAAATTTTACTGTATATATAAATAAATGAATATGTTTGTTTACATGTGCTGAGATTTCAGAGGTTTTTTAGCCATGAAGGGGTGGGAAAGGCAATATCTCATCAGGAGTCTTGCAAGCATCATAAATGTTTGTATTAGCTAGTCCCACTATATTCTCAGCCTTCTGTCTGCATTTTTTTTATTTCTTGAATGGACTGTTGTTTCCTGTTCAAGCTCTTGGTCTAATGTTAACCTTTCTGTTAATCCTTGCTCATCTTGGAGTAGAAGAGGTGTTTTGATCTTTTTGTTTCCTCTTTGGCTTTTTGATTATCTCTTTTGAATGGTATGTAGATGTTGCTTATCTCTAAGTGCCCACTGATGTCCAATTTGCTAAAAAGGAAAAAAAACAACAACCAAGTAAACAACCAAACTCAGAGAGCCCCAAGGACCCCCATTTTCTTTTATTTATTTATTTATTTATTTATTTATTTATTTATTTATTTATTTATTTATTTATTTATTTATTTATTTATTTATTATTCAAACTTTTATACCACCCCTGTCCCAAAGGATTCGGGGCGGTGTACAGCCAAAGATAAAAACACAAACATACAATAATTTAATAATTTTATAATCACATTTGGAAATTGTTTATCAACTGTTCAGTTTGGAGCAACAAGTCTTCAGGTAAGAGATGGGGGTCGTCAGCCGACATTGTTTGACCGGTGGCACCCTGAGGAGGCCCTCTCTGTGGGAGCGAACAGGTCGGCGAGAGGTATCGGTGGGTAGAATGCGGTCCTGCAGAAAGAGAATAAGAGGGAGAATGAGAGAGACAGAAAAAGACACACACATGCACACAGACTCACACATACACACAGAGAGAAAGAGAATGAGAGAGAGAAAGAGTCAAGCTGTTTTCACACCACTCAATCACCTCACTTACCCAGGGGTTTTCAAACTTTTCCAAGCTGTGGACCCCCAAAACATGGAATACCCCATTCTTACAAATTCAACTAGTTCCCCCTCTCTTCCTAAGAAAAAGGGGGAGATGGGGAAAGAGAGAGAGAGGAGTCGAATAGAGATGGAGGAAGGAAGGAAGAGAGAGGGGGAAAGAAAGGAAGGAGAGAGGAAGGTGAGGAGAGAGAGAGGGGAGGGCAAGGGGAGAGGAAGAGAGGCTGAACAGAGGGAGGGGATAGATGGAGAGGAGAGATGGGGAAGAGATGGGAGAGTGAGGGGAGGGAGGGAGGATCAAGGGAAGGGCATGTTTACTCCGCCCTTCCCAAGAACCGAACTGGGCCGAGCGCATTGGAAAACAAAGCATGAAGGCGGGGGGCGGGGAGGAGGCAGGGAGAGTGCTGTCTCCTTGCACCGGCCCTCTTTGCTGCACTTCAGGCGGTCCAAATGCCGGGCGGGGCTTTCTGTGCCTATTCTTCCCCTCGCTCTCTCTCGTCATGTGCTCATGTGTGATCCTGCAAGAGAGACTCCACGAAATGTGCTCGTTCTCCCCCATTCCCCACTGCACCAGCAGCATCAGCAATAGCTGACTATAGAGAGAGGGAGAGAGGGAAAAAGAACCAGAGAAAGCCCCAGCCGGCATTTGGGCCACCCGAAGTGCAGCGAAGAGAGCCGGTGTGAGGAGACAGCATGCTCCCTGCCTCCTCTCCCCCCCCCCACCTTCAGTCTGACACATTCCGTCCTTCTTGCATTGTTTTCCAATCTGTTGCATTCGGTTAGCTGCCTCTGTCGGGCCCTGTCTCTGCCGCTGGCGGGTTGTGCCCCCTCTCCCCATGCCTCTGCCAGCAACAGGCCGCAATTGCCCACACACACCCTGCCCCAAATAAAATCCAACTCCCCCCTCCCTGCTAACCACCAGCACCTCTTACCTGATGGAGAAGTCAGGGCTGGAGAGAGATCGGCTGGGCTGAAACTTCGAGGCTCAGAATTCGCACGCTTTCAGCAAGCTGGGAGGCGCTTTGGAAGCGCTTCCGGTAGCAGGAGAATTCTGAGGCCAGGAGGCAGCTCAGCCGCATGTGCTTCACTGCCTCTGCTGTATTAAAAAAAGAATTTAAAAATGCTAGATTTCCCTGGCGGACCACCAGAACTTTCTTATGGACCACCACTGGGCCGCGGCCCATAGGTTGGCGACCAGTGGACTAGAAGATCTCCAAGGTCCCTTCCAACTCTGTTACTCTGTTATTCTGAGTCTCATTCTATGCTCAGTCAACAAGCATATTGCCTTCACAAGCTGAAAGGTGAAAGATTCAATCTGAAAGACAGTGGTGAATGTTTTGGTTACATCTATGTCTGGAAAACATCCCTTAAGGTTCTTCTACAGCATTCTCATGTGTCTTTTCAATGTTTGTGTTACCTCTATTTCTTTGTCTAAAGAAAGAAAGTGGAGGGGAAACAATCACCGAGAGTGGAGAATGAGTCAAAATCTTGCTGGTCAAACCATTTGCATCACAGTTCATACCTGTGAAAGAAATGCTGAGGTTTTGTGAGTTGCATGAAAGAATTGGTTATTTTGTTCTAGAAGTAAAAGGTGAATATTTATCATTGAGGTATACTACTGGAATAAGCTTCCTGAAATCATGGAGAGCGTACTTTGCTGGGCTCCTAATTGTCAGTAAACCATGATAATGCATACATGTTTCTTAGCACAGACCAATGATGGTTCTTACTAGTTTACATTTCTGTTGTGAATTTTGAATGATATGACGCAGTTATATTCAGGGAAATTTTATCAATAGCTTGTTCAATCTTCTCTCTGAACATAGTATTTATCATTAAGTTGCTTTTCACCTACAGTATGGTATGACTTTTTATTTGCTTTTGCTACAAGGAAGAAATGCCAGAAAAATGCCTTGGATTATTTATTTTTTAATCTACCTTTGATAATAAAAGTTATGGCTTCCTGATCAGAATGAATTGTTTTGTACTTATTTCAAAAGAAAAACCCTATTGACTTGCTAGGGCATTCATTTATTTGAAAGTGCTGCAAAAAGCTGACATTATCAGACAAATACACATAGCAAAATACATATACCTTTAAGTCATAAGTGGCATCTGAGCCCAATTAAATATCATCTTTAGATATTAATCATATTTATATTCAGTTTTCCTTTTCATTTGCAAGATTACAATTCCACTTGGCACTGCACATATGGATTTGTGAGTCAGTAATTCACTTGAGACCTTTTAGCTGTTGTCCATTCTCTGAGTTTCAGTACTTACTTTGCCACTTGTATTATCACATATATGTTTCAATTAACCCAGTTTCAGCCACATATCTACTTTCATGAACCAGCTGGCTGGCAGTGAATGCTGGATGCCAAGACTTTTGCTATGAGGAAGCTAACTGGTGGTGGTGCACATGGGGAAATTGCAATGAATCATTAATTGTCCATGGGCCAAAATTTAACAGTCACTAATATAGTTGGATTTCCAGGCCCTTTAGTGTCAGGGTACAGACACAGTTTGCTAGTCAGAGATAATATTTTCAGTGTGATTATTCTTTTTTTCCATTTCTAAATGTCTCCCACACAACTGGCAGAATATCACTTGAATTATATTATAGAAATAGCACTAGGCATCTGTTAGTATAATTGGTGTAATTGATTGTTTCTGTTTATCTGTAAAGCATACTTGAGCTTTTGTCCCTACAAAATTAGATCTTAATTGAATTCATATTCATATGGCTAATAGGCGCTCAAGGAAATAATATTGTCAAAGCCAGCATATCTGAGATGCAGGATGAAAATTAAGGTACAGTTCAAGGCAAGGTTAAATGTCTGGGACAGTGATGGCTAATCTTTTAGGAGCCAAGTGCCCAGATGAGTCGCGGTTCATGACATAATCGCCTGGTGCCGCTATTCTCTTTCTGAGCATGCACAGGGCCCTGTAACATCATTGCCCGGTGCTGCTAATCTCCTTCTGAGCATGCTCAGCTCTGGAGTGATGCTGGGCATCTTGGCTTGCGTTCCAACAGATAGGGCTCTGTGTGCCTGCTGTGGCATACGTGCCATAGGTTTGGCATCACTGGTCTATGGAGATTCTCAATCATCCAGGTCATTATTATCCCTAAGGTCCTTTTTTCCTCAAAAAAGCAACTGAACTTTCTTAGTTTTTTTTTCCTTTGAAAACATTTCAGTTCTCCTCCAAGAACTTCTTCAGTTTTATTCAACTGAAGATGTCTCTTGGATGACAAGTGAAACATTTGAAAAAAGCACCTTTGGGACAAGGCAAGGTTAAGCATCCTATCTCCTTCATGATTTTTAGTTTATTTACAGTTTTCAGAGGTTATGTGAGTGAATTTGGGTGGCAAATTGAGAAAGAGTGGCATGATCTCTTCACATTTTCACTTTAAAATAAGCAAAAGCATAAGCCTCTATTTGGTTTAATAAAACAAAGTCCTTCCAAGTTCTTCCATTGCTCACTTTAATGACATCTCTGGTCTTGGTCATTAAGAACCAGTGCAACCCAGGGTCATCCATTGAGTGTCAAACTTAAAGCTTCTGGAGAAAATATAAGTAGTTGCTAAGAGTCCACATAAACGTGATGGCACATAATCAATTTGTCAATATTTTCAACAAGTACTGATATAATTCCTTTCTGCTTCAGTTGCCTGCCTTCATCGGAATCCTGTCTGGGAAGTTAAATCAGAGACTTGTCTCCCCCAACAACGATTAAGATTCTCTGGTCAGTTTCCACAAGTTATGATTTCTTGTTCCATTATATCTCATGCAATATTTGCCTACTTTGAACTATCTTAATTTTTTTAATGCCATTTCCCCCACATTGAACATATATTTTGAAGTTGTTCATGTTTTTATAATCTTAAATAATTTGGAGTTGACCTCACCTCAAATTTTTGCTGATTTATGAATATTGGCCATAAACAAATATTTGGAGACCCTTACAATTTTCATCCCATCTCTGAGAAAAGCATTCATTTAATTTTATTCTTTGCTTTCCCTTTTCCAAGTAATAACAGATCCATAAGGAACCAGTTGATTTTTCTGTTCTTTATCCCAACACCTCTATTATTTTTGACATGTGGCCCATGGGATATCTCTCAAATTGTGGCCCTTTATTTGTGCTTTCTCAAACATTGAAGACTTTAAATAAGAGAATAAGCAACTATTTTTTAGAAAAAGAGAGAAGAGGAGAGAGAAAAGGAAGGGAGGGCAAGAGAGGAGAGGAGGGGAAGAAGAGGAGGGCGAGGGGCAGGGGAAGGCCAAGGGGGAGAGAGAGAGAGAGGAAGGGGAAGGGAGAGATGGAATACAGGAAGGGAGACGGGGACGGGAGGGGGAGGGGAAGAAGACTGCAAGAAGCCATTTTAGAATAATTATTTAGATGCTGGTTGAAACTTCTACCAGCTATAGATTGTTTATGAGATGCTATCACTCTTAACTCATCCCCATGAGTCAGTATTTCACACCATTAAAGTTTAAATTAAGAAGTGCTTGTAAACAAATGCAGTGCTGGACTTCTGAGTCATGTTCAGATGTAACTGCTAAACGTTACAACTAAAAATGCTAATTTACTTCTGGACAAATCTGAAAAGTTTGAAGCATCACTGGAAACTTCTCCTGTTCTAGAAATCAATGAGATGACCACAAAAATGTTCGATATCTGAAGAATATGGTAAATAAACAAGAGAGGAAAAAACCTAAACCTGTATCAAGAAGAACGAGAGCCAATGGAAATCAGATGTTGCTGCCTGTCTTCCTATATTGTCTTACAAGAAGTGTTCAAGTTATCCAGATGTCACAATGCAGAAGGCAGAGACGCAGTGGTTCAGTGTCTTAATGATGCTGGAGATCATTAAGCCTCTCCTCTGGCAGTTCGAGTTCTAGCATCATGTGGCAAGGTGAGTTCCCATCGCGTGTCTCAGCTTTTGCCCACCTAGCAATTCAAAAGCATGTTTTATGTGAGTAGATAAATAGGTACCACTTCAGTGGGAAGAAGAGCTGGTGCTTCATGCAGACAGTCATATCCCTGCTGGTGCTGGACCTTCTTTGATGCAATGTCCATTTGCGAGGTGACTTGGGTGGAGAGAGAAAGCCCTGGATGCTGCTGCAGGATGCAGTATGTCTTTCTTTCTGGTATGAGCCACTCACCCCCTTTGGTGCACCAAGGATAGCCCATGAGCGTGAACCAATGGCCTAGCAATCGTAATACTGTCAAATAACTATTCTGTATTAGTATTGTAGTCTGCTGACTAATGTAACATTTCCCAAATGATTGACAGATAGCTAGCTAGCTAGCTAGCAAGATAGATAGATAGATAGATAGATAGAGAGAGAGAGAGAGATACCCTGTTTCCCCGAAAGTAAGACATCCTCAAAAAATAAGACCTACTTACACTTTTGCCTCTCACTGAAATATAAGGCATCCCCCGAAAATAAGACCTTCTGGATAATAAGGCCTCGGACTTCCAGTTCTGGGCGGCCTCAGTGGAAAAATAAGACATCCCCTGAAAATAGGACCTAGCGCATCTTTGGGTGCAAAAATTAATATAAGACAGTGTCTTATTTTCGCGGAAACATGGTAGTAGATTGGAGAATTTATGCCAAGCAATGGCCTTCAAATGATCCATGAAATAATGACCTATAACATGTGAAAGGTAAATGCATTATTTTACTAAAAGAAAAAAAGATAAAGAAATAAAAGAGATCACTATATTGGATAAGATTCTAAGTGAGAAATATGACATTGTATGGTATCAGTAGGCATTGGACATTTCACAAAATCTCTGCTTCTAAATTTTGAATTACACACTGAGACTGGAATTAAAGGTCCCTGTTCTAAGAAAGTAGCTGTAAAAATGAGAATGGGAATGAGGTAGTGAATCATTCTGCTGATGTTCAAATGTTCTGCCTTTATGGAATTCCACAACAATTTGTCAGTCAGATTTTGCCTTAAGCAAAAATTCTCATGGTTTAAAATAACAAACACTGGTCAGTTTAAAAAGTCTGTTTAGCTATTTCCTTGTTAGATTTATATCCTGCTTTTATTCAAAAGTTCAAGTGGACATACAGTGCTCCCTCATCTATTTTTTCTGCACAACAGCAATCCTGCTTTTAATGGCTCACTGCTTATTATTATTATTATTATTTATACAACAACATAAAATCACAGCTGTCAGTTCTTTAGCTGGTGTTGGCCCTTCATATGTGTTGAGTTCCTCCCAAGAACCTAGGATGCTGTACTGTATCAGATAGTAAATGTGCAGATCCAACTTTTGTCAATCAGCAGACTTTCTAAGTGCCTTCCAAGATTTTTTGGTATGGCACCCAGTGTGCCAATAACCACTGGAACAACCACAGCTCGTTAATGCCATATTTCAGCTTCAACATTCAGATTTTGATACGTTGTGATCTCCAATTCTTTGTATTCTACTTTGTATTCCCTTATATCAATTATTCCCATTTTCTTCTTTTCCGTATTATTATTCAATATTATGTGTGCATAATTGAGCACCATGGTGACCTAGGGGTGAAGATGCTCACCTCCCACTTGGAAGCTTGAGAGCTCAATCCTAGGTAGTGGTAAATTCTTCTCTCTCAAGGCACAAAGAGAAAATATCTGCTATGAACTCCACATAGGTGTCATGTAGGGCATCTGGCCAGCAAACGCTCAGTTCCAGTCACCCACAACTCTACCTTATATTAAGGGATTACAGGGTCGTAAAAAGATGTGTGGGTAATCTAGAATTAGATTCACCCTCTAAATCTGGAGGATTAGCTAATTAAGCAGATATCTGCTGACCTTATATAACATACCAAAGTAGTTGCATCACTCCTTACTTAGCTTAATGGTAGAAGCAATTCTATTGCAAGCCAACAATTAATGGCTGCCAATTTAAAGAAGGACCAAAGAAAAATAGAAAGTGAGAGTGAGTTTACAAGGTTGAGACACAGACTGGTGCAACAATTAAGCATAAAGCTGCTATTTTTAGAAAATGCTGTAAGAAACATCTTTTTGTCTGTTATTATATATAAAAAGCAGTTCTAACATAGGATGCAAGAAGAATGTACAGGCATACATGTTTTTGAGGAAGGTAGTGGATCACTATTTACTATTGGAAATTGCTATTTATTTTAAAATACTATTTGAGAAGCATACTGCTTTTCAAACAATCACATATTAAAAGTATTTTTGTGGACAAGTGAGATTTGTGCTGACATCCAACAGAGCTATATAATTGGAGTTTCTCTGTCTTCCAGCCAGAAATGTAGTTAAGTAATTTTTAACTTTGGACTTAATGGTTTGAACTTTTAGTGCAGTTTCTAGACTACAGGATACTGTGCTTTTTTACTATAATTTGGATTTAAAATGTACTAATCTAGTCCAACTGTATTGTGAATCATCCTTTTTATCCTGCCACAAAAAAACCAACATTTCCCTTGCCACCAAAATCATGGGAGACTGGCTTGTAAATTTAGATTATTAATCTAATTCATTATTATAGAACTGGTCAGCAGGAATTCTTCAGCATTTCTTATAAGTATTTCACACCTCAATTGAATATGCAAGGTTTTTTTCTGGCATAAAGCATTATCCTTTCTCTAAATTTGTTGAATTGTTTGACTTTATTAGGACTGTTTCTGATATAAAATCAAGTAATGTGGAAGGCATCATAGTGGGACTTCCAAGTGTCTGATTCTATCTTTCTATGACATCACTTGGTTACAGTAGAAGGTAGATATCACATGGAAGGAAGAATTTTTATCATATCTCATTTCAATGAAAGTGAAATTACATATTCACTTTTGTTCTGAGAGGAAGAATAATTTCTCTCCCACATGTACTCTTAGATGCCATGTGTATCATAGGAATATGAGATACCGAAATAGCTATCACCACATTGCTACAAAAGTGGCTTCCATTTGGTCAACAACTCATCTCCAAAGATTCCCAGTTTGGTCCGACCATCCATCTCCATATGAAAATGCTTGGTAGGTTGATATTGTGAGTGTCTTAGTTGCAAATTCAATGAGGAGGAGTAGGGGAAGGCAAATAAATAGAAAAAGGACAATTGACCTGATAGTTAGATTTTTAAAAAGTTCAGCAGGCTTGCAGATAAGAATGAATGATTTGCTCAGACAATTAGTCCAGCACAATAATCACAGGCGGCAAATTGGCACATACTTGTGACGGCCTAAAGCCTTTTTAAAGTTTTAGTCTTAGGGGTTCTGTACTAAATAAGTGTAACGTTTCATCGAGCCTAAGGAAGGAGGGAGGCCCAGAGAGGCAAGCTATTCTTTGTTAATTTTTTTATTCAATTAAGAAGCACATGCTGATTACTTTTAGCAGCGCCCCCCTGATACAATTCAGATGTAAATCACATTTCTACAGTCAGCTGCTGCCGCTTAAGCAGAAATATTTTGACACAATAATTACAGGACTGAAACTACGCTTTGCATTCGTGTATAAAACACTCATTAAATTAAAATTCTTCCATGAAATCATGAAAATAAACAGTCTGTCTGAGCTGGCATCAACAAATTTGCAGGATACTTCTGCGTTTTCTCAGAGTTGGCCTTCAAATGACTGCATTATGGGGGCCCTTTCTTTGCCGTCAAAGTGCTAAAGTTCGCATTCTTTTGAAGGTTCTCTTCTGCTTGTTGTTCTTAATATTATGGCTATGATTGTTTTTACAACTTGCACGGTTTTAAAGCTATTAGCTTCAAAGGTATGGGAGAAATTAGAAAGGTGATCACTAGCAGCATTAAAAAGTTTGGCAATATAATGGCAGCAATACTTTCACACCAGCATGGATTAGACATGGCCGAGGCCCGGCACCAGATACAGCATTTCATGTCATTCTATTATGACTATGAAACAGGATACACATTTCATTCTCAATTCAGTGAAAAGTTCAATAGAAGCCTGACAATTGAGAGAAAGAGATGAGAAGTGGAAGGAGTAGGGAAAAGGCATGGATTAAGTGTATTTACACAACCTCTCCCTCCTTTAATTTCTATTTTTATTTCTGGGTTAAGAAATGCAACACAGTCTAAAACTTTAGGGCTAATGTAGAAATTATTATTTAACACTTATAAGCAGGATTAACATCAGAATGTGGCATTGTCGTAGGAGCACTACCATTAGGGGGTTTCAGCTCGCCAACTCTGCCTCTTTTTCAGCAGGCCATTGTATCTCTCCTTCCTTCCTTCCATTTCCTGTTTTTCTCTTCCAAATGATTTATAGACTTGCAACGGTGGAAGGGATCATTTTCAAACTTAGTGTTTTTCAAACTTACAGCTGTCTGGGGAACTCTGGGAGTTGAAGTCCACACATCTGAAAGTTGCCAAGTTTGAAAATACTGATTTATGCCATCAAGTCCAATCCCTACTCAGTGCAGTTTCCAAAGTAAAGCATCCCTGTCTATCTAACCTCTGGATGAAATCACTCAAAGAGTGAGAGCTAGCCATCTTCCTAAATCATGGGCACCACGTACAAACTGTTCTTTCAATTAGGAGAGGTATATATATTCTCATTTCTGAGCAAGATGTTATAGTCTTCTCTTTTTTAAAGCCACTTGGTATTTTTGCAAAACTCAGCACTACCCTGGGCATGCTGAATTATTTTTCTCTTATCTTCAGTTGATTCATTTTGATTAGAAAGTCCCTGACATACTGTCACTCAGTTTATTATTAGACAGAACAAAATAATATGTAGTTTTAAAAGCATAGGAATGATAGTTTTGGTACAGAATGTTTATAAACAATCAATAGGGAATGTAAGATTCTGTTTTTGGATATGGTGTAGCATAGGACATAGGGTGACAATGCTCAGATCAATAAACATAGACACCTTACACAACCACCTGATAGATATATGACTATATATGACATATTTCAGACAATATATGCCAAAATGATCTTATGATATGTTTTCTGATTCTTATTCTGTACTGTTTTCTACTACTTTGATAAGATGGGGAGCCATAACCTGTGTTGGTGCCATCAAAGAAATAAAGTGTCTGGATATAACACAAAAGGACAAGGGAACCTGACATAGACCTGCCAAGTTCTTCAGTTCCTGACAAAGTCCTGGCGAGTACAGTATGCAATTCTTTTCTGAAATCAGTCACTTTAAAATACCTTAGCTAAGACAAAGATTTCTATCTCAATTAACATTTATTTGCAAAACATCCTGCATGGCTGGTTATGATCTACAAAGCCCTCTGAATCACAGGGTTGGGTTCTTTGAGATACCACCACGCTTCTGTTGCATATACTGTCTCATCAGATCTGGCAGAAGAGGAATGTGGTGGGGGCCATCTGTGAAGGAATACCACATGAGGAGAAGATCCTTTTCTACTGTGGCACCTGCCCTCTTGAACATCATCTCTTCTGAGGTTAGACTGGGGTCCAACTTTTGGACCTTTGCGAAGTCTCTGAAGACATGGCTGTTCCATTAGGCCTGGGGGCTGTGGGGAGGAGCCTGCAACAGAACCACATTGTTTGTGAACTAACGTTGGCCTTCTCCTACACTTTTATGGTTTTTTTAATTTATTGTTTTAATTTTTTCAATTTTATTTATAGATGTTTGATTTTTGATGTTTTAGCTTATAAGCTGCCCATATCACACAGGTGAGATGAGTAGCTATATAAATTAATAATGTTCGAATATCATATGTATCATATTCATTAGCAATCTGAGTCTCAAATTTGCTGCACTTATTACATTGACCCAATTGTGTGAGGCTAATGAATTAGCAAAACAGCCAAATTATTTCACATATTCGGTTTATCTCATGTTAGAAATCTCATGGGAAACTCCTTGTGGACTTTTTCTTAAAATGAAGAAAATGAACTGACTCATGGTTTTGGTAATTAGGCAGGATAGATTAAAGTAATAAGACTGTCATAAGGGAGAGAGATTAAACTATAACTATTTATAAAACTGTGAAGAGCAGAAGCCACTTTTTACATCTTTTAAATCCTTTTTTTACTTTTATCTTTTTGCACTTTTTGTTTTATTTCACCCTTTCTCTTCCTTCTTTTTCCTTCCATTTTAGTTTGCATTAGTTTTTACTATTGTGGTTAAAACTTTCAATTAAAATATATATTTAACAAAATAAAATTTTAAGGGGGGAAATATAATTTTATCTGTACTTTTCCTCAGCAAAAGTACTTCCAAATTCACTTTCTCCAATGTTCAATTGACCACTCCAAATTGGTCTAAATATTTTTTTTAAAAAAACTAACATTATATCCATATTATGTATAACATGTAGTTTAGGTCAGTGGTTGCCAGCCTTGGTCCCTTTAAGGCTTGTGGACTTTAATTCCCAGAATTCCTCAGCCAGCATAGCAGGTTGAGGAATTCTGGGAGTTGAAGTCCACAAACCTTAAAGGGACCAAGATTGGAGACCTCTGGTTTAGACCAAAAGACAGTCTCATTCCAGTGAGACAGCCTATCCCATTCTATCCTATCTCTAGGATTGTTACTGATGGAAGAAATTGTCTCAATCTAATCTGAAATCAGAATAGGGGAACAGGAAAATGATCCCGTGGTAAGGCTCAAAGTTGTTTTGATTGGCAAGAATCAGGACAGGAGAAGCAGCAACCACTCTTCCTCCTTTACTCATGAAATGGCTCCTTTAGAAAACCCCATTCAGCTCTTCCTTGCCCAATTTCCTTGGTTTTCTCTTTTATATTTTGACTTGAGTGATGAAATAAAGGACAGATGTGAGAGTTGGTTCCTATTCAGTTATCCATGTTATGTCAGAATCAGGCCTTTGCGATATTCATGCAGTTTATTATCATTAGTGGTAGGCAGAAAAATGGCTCTACTTCTTCCCCCATCAGTAATTGAATTAGATGAATGAGAACGTGCCTTCAAAATTTTTTCCAAGGAAATAAAATGGCATTCTCAAGAGCGGTTCATGATATTCTTCTATTTAATTATTGCAGTGGTCAAGGGGTCATGTGTGAATATCCTGTTTTTTATTTTATAATCATGCATTTGATGATATGCAGCATTTCTAATTTTCTATGATACTTTTATCAATTAAGGAATATAGGTAGCCAATATTATCAGTGTTTTTTTATGAGGCAACTTTATATCACTCAAACTCCACCAGCAACACATTTTGTCACTCTTAATACTCATACAAGCCCCAAAAATATCACTAGATAGAATAAATTTGGAAACTCCTGGACAGAGGAAGAAAATAAACTACCAGATACATTTAGGAATTCTATTAATTTTCAGCCATGCGAACATCCACAGAAAATGTGATGTCCTAAGTAATAAGTCCTATGAATTATGTCATTGCTCCCACAACAGGGGTATATAGTTTGCTTTTCTTCAAAGAAAGGGTATCTGAATTCTCCTCCATGGATACTTAAATTAGTGGCGCTTGAAAGTCTAAACTAAAGTTCAAACCACTAAGCCTTTTCCTTTTCCTTCTGGGTGTGCAAGTAAGCACATATGTATATACACACTAATCCTTATAAGCCCTAATTGTGTTTTGTTTGTGTTTTTCTTCATCTGCACAATGTCACTGATCTCTATGACATAAAAAGTAAGCTGTGGTTTCTCTGGCTTTGGGAGTGAACAACATGGGATCTTTTGAAATACAGATGATGTAATCTCAGTGGTTGAGAATATTTTTGTTACATCTATATTCCACTAGAATCCGCAATTATGGTTGCTTGGTCTTCTGACTGAAGAGATTCCAGAAAGATGTTCTGCCACAGTAACTGCACCATTTAATCTTCAGATGTGAATCTTATACTGATCTTGCTGGTTTGATGAAATTACACACACCATGTTATTTTCTCCATTTGTGCAACACATGCACACACATTGACATACATTGTAGCTCTATGGGAATTTCTACTTAGCTTTTAAGTTGTCAGAATATCCATCCCTATGAGTAATAATAATAACAATAACTATTAAAAGAATTTTTGGGGAGTGGGATTATTTTCCTCCAAAATCGTACAGTTGAATTGTTTCATTTATCACTTTTCTCCAAGATAATTAGGTAGCATACATAGTTCTCTATTTCCATTCTCATTTTATCATTGAAACCGTCTTTTAAATAGGTTATATTTGGTGACTGACCACCCAGAGACTTTCAAGTCACGGTTACCCAGTGCTTATCTATTCCTCTTGTCCAGGGTTATCCAACCTTGGTGACATTATGACTTGTGCAGTTCCCAGAATTCCTCAGTCAGCTATGCTTTACTGAGTGAGGAATTCTGGGATATGAAGTCCACAAGTCAAAATTGCTTAGATCCCTGCTCTAGTCCAACTTTCCCCAAATTCCAGAAGTATCAATAAAGAAGAATATTCAGAACAAGGGGTTGGTTCTTGGTGCTCTCTGAGCTTGCTTGTTTTCTTGCAGACATTTCATTACCCAAACTAAATAACATCATCAGTGCTGGACCAGAAGTGGTGGATTGCAACTCCTGTAATACCCAGTCGCCGCAGTTAATGAGGAAGACTGATGTAGTGCAATGGCATCCCACAGGTCCAGGCAGGTAGGCTTGGGAATTGCAAGAACAATGCATGGAGTCATGATACTTCCACTGCAATTGTTGCAATTTGTTACATTGTGTGTCTAATTCAAGTGATCTCTTACTCCCTGAATTTATTTATTCAGGTTTTGTCAATTCGCTGTCTGCCTAAGTTCATTATATCTACAATTCCAAAAAATCCTAGCTGCAACAGTCATGGGTTTGGGGAATTGTGCTCCTAACATTTCTGGCTGCACCAAGTTGGGAAAGGCTAGTCTATTTCTTTTTAAAAGCAGTACACATCAGTGGCCATCATAATTATGTGAAATCGTTTTTTATTTGTTGGTTTTCAGTTTATCACCACCCATTGCTAATCAGTTTCTGCTAACTGCTGTTAACAAGATTAATCCAAAACAACTGATAAATCCCCACAGCAACATTTCAGTAGGCCGTAAGACATTTTTATTCTCAGTGATAACCTTGGAGACTTGTGGTCATTGCAGTCACTTTGAAATAGTTTTCTCCAATTAATCCCCTTCCTGTTTAGATTACAACTCCATTCATTGGGAGCTGAAGAACAAAAGATGAACTGATTTATAGGAAAATAGCTTAATTCTAAGTTTATGAATGAGTCTCCAGCAGGTGATTTTTTTATCTTTCCATTCCTCCATCATGTTGTACAGCTTTTAAAATGGAGCATATTACTTCAGCTTAAACTATTAACTTCTAGACAGGAGAAAGAATATATTTCTGGTTCAGCTTCTGAATCTGTTTCCTTTAAAGTTAATAAAACATTTGTTGTAAGGCTTAAGGGCAGAAAGCTTCACAGAACAATAAAACAAGCCTGTAAAGAATTATTGGTAAATGAATCTTATATTTCAATATTCCACACTGTGTTAAGGCTTTATGCACTTTTTTCATTCTCTTTTCCTTTAATTTTCTCCAAGTGTTTCCTTCTGGAATAACTTTATTGCTGGAATGCAAGATGATAACTCTGCATCATGGGGCATATCCATAGTTAACATTTATAATATACTCATGCCAGCTTGACTCTACATTGACTTAAGAAAATCTTGTCTGGACTGAGACACTTTGCAACAGTTTTCCACCTTAATATTTTCAGTGTTGGCATTTCAGTCTCTAATCACAAGCAGCACATCTTGCTTGAATGTTCTGCTAATTTCAGATTGAACCTGACCATAAAACTCATCAATCTCCTCTTCCGTTCCAGTGGCTGGAACGTAAACTTGCATGTCTGTCATATTAAACTGTCTGCAAAGTCTAATTGATATAACTCAGTCATTGTTTGCTTTGTATCCAAGTACTGTCCTTGTGATATCCCTTCTAACTCTAAAACCAATGCTGTTCTTCCTTTCTTTTTCATGCCTTAAGTAGTACACAGTGCAATCTTTTGACTGAAAGTGTGCAACTGTATACATTTCAATTTACTAATGCTTAAGATGTCAATGTGCAGTTGATTCATATAATATTTCAATATGTTGAGCTTCTCTGTGTTCATGCTTCTTAAGTTGCATCTTTTTACAAAATTTTCTCTTTTCAACTTTGGATTTTCTTTTCCTACATGGCCATATTAATAACTAGACATCCTAAAAACTTTTACTTAATCACGTCATAAATACCATTCATACTCCAGAAGATCCACAGCTCTTCCTCAATAAGATGTTGAGTGCCATCTGATCTGAGAGTGTGGTGATTTGGCAGTATGTTGTCCATCATTTTATATCGACTATGTGGTGGGTTTCTTTTTTGGTAATATGCAAGAGTAGTTTACCATTGCTTTCTTTCATGCACTATTAAATAATGTCTGTGCCCTTGTTACTGAAATGATCGTTTGCCTCCATATCTTTCTATGTCAGTGCTGACCAATATAGATATCTATTTGCTTAGGTAGGTAAATGGGATGACATTCATACCTTAGGTGATTCTGCTGCAAGAGGGGGAGGAGGGTTGGCCACGTGCCATCTGTTGGGGCTCCAAGACCCATCATCAAGATAGGCCCCTGGTGTTGAATGGGTCAAACCTGCGGGATAAGGCTAGTGGTCCAGGGTGTTTTAGATGATATATTTGAGGGGGAAAGTCAGCAGGCAGATGGTCAAGATGTTAAGAAGGCCTGTTGTTCAGGCAGGACTGGTTCCAGGGGGAGGTCAGAAAAGATGGAGGAGTGAGGGAGTGGAGGTGACGGTGGCAGAGCCAAGTCAGTGAGGCAAACTTGGTCGTGTCGTTTGTCGACGCTGTTGTGGGTGCAGTCCTCTCCGCCATCTTCTCTGTCCTCTGGGCCTCCAGGCCTCATCAGCAGGAAACCGGCCCGAAGCCGGCTCAAAGCCCCACCGCCTCGGATCACCGGATTCAGCGTCACCCCTGTCTTCGCTGCCTCCGATCGCCACCATCCTCGATTGACTTTGCTGCTTTCCAACTGCGAGCAGGAGCTGACAGCTGGCGTCGCTGCCATCGTCCGTCCCGACACTTCCTCAGCCGCTACTGCCAAGCCACAGGAGCTTTTAGTTCTTTCACGTGCCGATGCTTTTGGAAGGTTGAAGCCCTCCCTGGGTTTGGGGCAGCTTCCCCTGTCAGAGGGGCCGGACGCAGACCCGTCCCCACACCCCGGATCGTCGGAGTCCCATCTCTCCAGGCCCCGACGTTACACAGGCTGCTTCCCGGCAGCCATTCCCCCCCCCCAAATCAAGTTATTGATTTGATTTCTCTTCAGTTATTCTTTATCCTGTCAGACAGATTTTTTAAGGGTTCTACAAGCTTATTTGTAGATCCAATAATTTTTCAGGTTATTGTCTTGCTTTGCTACCTGCGTTTTCCTTTTAATATTTAAAAATTTAACCAGTTTCTTTTGTATATCCAATAAAGGATTCTTTTCTAAATCATTCTTTTGTCTGTCATTTGTATTCCCACTTTCAGCATTTTCTTTGTCTTGTTAGATAAAATTTGGCTCACATCTGTCACTCTTTCATTAGCACCTTTTATATATAGTCTTTCCATAAAACCGTAATTACTGACACTGTTGATATTGTAGCTATTAATTTCTGACTCTATTCTTCAAAGATCTCCATTAATAATTCCAGTGTTATGACATTTTGTGTCATTTTGTAAGTCCCAATAGTGACACTAAAAGCAAGCTTGTATTTTTTCCCTTTCTACTTAGACTCTTTAGTATTCTCTAATGTCCAGTTTCTAAAATCACAATTGCTTATCTTTTATTATAAGGTACAATAATCTAAGATAGTCAAAATAAATCTGATTCCCAAGAGAAGCTATTTTTATAGTTAATCCCAAAATGTAAAAATCAATATTCCAAATTTAACTAGACCATTCATCCA
This sequence comes from Pareas carinatus, assembly GCA_032468095.1. Classification (NCBI taxonomy): domain Eukaryota; kingdom Metazoa; phylum Chordata; class Lepidosauria; order Squamata; family Pareidae; genus Pareas; species Pareas carinatus. The sequence goes on along the minus strand of JANHFO010002250.1, from coordinate 283,198 downwards.
TTTATAACTGTCTTAGATCAAAACCTTATTTATCTGTTTTTGCTGTTCATTTAAAAAAAATAAAATTCTTAAGCTTATTACTTTTTTTTGTTCAGAATTGATGCTAAACTATCAATGACTCATCAGAAGGTTTCTACAAATTTAAATTGATTAATCGGCAGTTTCCAAAAGATTAGAAAGCAAAGGTGTGGAAGTTAATGTCCTAAAATATGCTCTGCCATAGTTGTGAGCAAGCTTTATTTATTTTACTAAATTTATATGCTGCCCTTCTCATTCTGAAAAGTGACTCTGGGCAGCTTACAAATCAAATAACAAAAATAGAGTCATCAATGACTATAAATTAATAAATACATTAAATACAAAGGCAAGAGGCAAAAAAGGTAAGGTGGTTAATTCCTTTCTCTCCCAGCACTCAGACCCATGGAAAACCACTCCATTGCAATCTCCTCATGAGTAGCAGCTGTTTGCTCACATGTGGGCAATCTCCTATCCTATCCTTGTCTGACGAAATTTCAAAGAACCAGTCTCTTCACTGGTACTTCAGTATTTGCTGCATTCATCAGCTCTGCTTTCATGAAGACTTCAGTTTGCCAAGCTTTCCCCTTAGAATTCAAAAATGCTAGCAGTTCTAATCCGGTAATGTACAATAGATATTTATTTATTTATTTATACTTTTATACCGCCCTTCTCATCGAAGGAACCCAGGGCGGTG
>JANHFO010002250.1:244682-256316 GCA_032468095.1 Pareas carinatus | reverse complement strand
TAATTGAAATTCCACATATTGTAAGCTATAATTTTGTTTATTGTTGACCAATAAAAAATTTTATTAAAAAAAAAAAAGAGTCATAGAACTAGAAGGTTGGAGGTCAAAGAGTCAAACCCTGTCCAGGGCAGATATCCTCAGATCATGACAAACAAAGCTATCAAAACTTTGCTTGAAAACCTCCAGTGATGGAGCACCCCTGACTCCAGGAGACAGACTTTACAGCTTTCAGGGTTAACCAAATCCTTTTAATTTCAACTTTGAATTTCTTTCTCTGTCTCTCTGAAGCTTCCACTAAATAATTCTTGTCCTAGTATGGAGTACTACAAAAAAATAAGTCACTACCATATTTCCTTATCACAGTTCTTGGAAGACTGTTATATGTCTCCCGTTAGCCTTAGCTTCTTTAGGTCAAACGTAAGCAGTTCATTTAACTATTGTTCACAAGATTTAGCCTCCAAGCCCTTCACTATGTTTCTATTTTCTACACCTTTCAGGTCTTCAGCAACTTTCTTTTATTGTGGCAACCGAAACTAGAAAAAGTATCCAAGTTCAGTCTGGCTAGTGCAGCACAGAGTAGAATTATCATTTCCTATGATCTTGACATTTTACTTCTGTTGATACAACCAAAGATTGCATTGGCTGTTTTAGGAGCTGGAGCACACTGCTGACCCATCCTTTATCTGCAGTTTACCAGGAGACAGATCCTTCTCACAAGTACTGCTGAGCTAGCAAACCCCCTATGTTGTACTAAAGCATACACCTTTTCCTATCTAAGGGCAGAACCTTACATTTCTCATCACTAAATTGCAATTTGTTGGATAGGTCCCAATGTTCAAATCTGTTAAGATCCTTTTTCAACTTCCCCAACTTTGTGTCATCTGAGCATAACACATTTTTCATATTATTATATGAACATTTCTACCATTAAAATTATTACAAAGTCAGCATAAAATTATTATATGGGTTTATATAGATATGGAAGACATGAATTCTTACCTAAATTTGGCTGTCTCTGGCTCCATTTCCAACAGTTCTCTTACTGGAGAACGAGGGACATTTGCAGAGAATTTTTCTATGATAAAAATATATAGAAATTTGTAATTCTCCTAATCAAAATAATATACAGAACCTTTTTTAAAAAAACAATTACCTTACCTATTAATGGCCTCATCATTGGATAGTACACTTGCCAAACCATTTCCAGAGACATTTCACTATCCATGTAAATTGCACCAGCAAGGGACTCAAATATATCTCCCATAGCCTTTGGTACTTCTATATCTTCCTCTTTTTCTTCATCTTCTTCAGATCTTCGGAGCTAAAAGTCATCAAAGAGTTTCCCAATAAAAGCAACTGCAAAGTTTATGTTAAAATTACAACTTTATGTGACTTTGATAAAACTGGTTGGATGACTACTTGGCACAGGACTAGGGAGTTCTGTGGGAAGAATAATTTTGGCAGTGGCACTATCAGCACCATCATTATGAAGCTGCTAGGTGGGACACAATAGACAGAAAGCAGCAGCAGCAGGGAAGGGAAGCAAAGTTTTTAGCAAATGTGCCTTCTTCTCATGGGTAGAATCCAAGTTTCAGAGTTGTTCTCTCCTTGTAAGGTAAATGTAACTCAATTTTCTGTTGCCTCAGGAAGTAAAATTTCTGTCTTATATTTTACAAAAGAAAGGTTATTTGTATGCATATACTTATATTTTTATTTGTGGATTTGTGTATGTACGATTTATTTGAATACATATTAATGTAATTTCTAAATATATTACAAATTACACCTTTGAATTACAGAAGACTATGTACTCCGTTGTTGCTATTTTTCATTTCTTATGCATGAATCCAAATATTTTAAATGATACTCAACATCAAAATTACTAGCATTTTTGCTACTTACCTCAGAATCCATTCCTTGCATTTCATTCTTCTCCATTTGAAACTGTACAAAATCATCAATAACATGAAACAGCTCAGGAGAAACAGCTTTGAAATATTTGTGGTAGTCATATTTTACAGCCAGTGAGGCAAAGATGGTGTTGTTAACAAGAGCCGATCTCAGGTCTGTTAGGACTCCTGGTGAGTGCTGTCGTGGGTCTTCGTAAAGGTGCTTAGTTATGAGGTAGTCCAGAATTGCATCTCCCAGAAATTCTAACCGCTGGTAACAATCTTTATAAATAAGGATTGAGGGATTGAAGAGAAATATAAAATGATACAATTAACATCCCTTTAAAATTATTTCCATTCCTTCAATTACACAAGTTTAAAGAAAGGGAAATACTTTATGTGACTCACCAGTAATGGTGTTGTAATGATACGAGGCATGAGTAAATGCCTGAAGTAGATATGCCTTGTTCTTAAAACTGTAGTTAATCTTTTTCTCAAAGTTTTCAAAGCCTGATATAAGGTGATTTAAGGTTGTCTCAGCATCTGGATGATCAAACATACATCTTGGAGGAATCTTTAAACAGCCATATACCAAGTCTTTATAGTGAGAAGATTCTTGATTAGCTAAATAGGCAGAAATGCAGTTTGTTGAAGAATGCTTCTGTTGGCTATTAAAATGGTCTCTGTAAGAGTACAGAGCATTGTCCCACTCAGTTTTTTTAATAACTGGAAGCACTTTCAGACCCAATGAACAGAGAAAAAGCTGGGCAGCTCTTTCCCCACAGCTGGTCAGATAACATCCCAAAAGGGCTTCTACACAGTCTGCAATGCTTTTGTCAGCAATGCACTGTTCTGTATGCAAATCATATGAGATAGATTGTTTTCCAGCATCAATTCCACAGTTTTCCTCTGATGGATTCCAGAAACCTACAACAAAATCATCCTCTTCAACAGCTTTGCTAGGATCTAAGTAGCACATTGCATCCCATGAGCTATAGTCAAAATCATCAAAATCTGATGAAAATTGAACGTTAGTCAAAGATGATTTTTTGGGTGCTTTCCATTCATAACTGCTATCAGCAGGTGAAAATGGAGACAGTGATATTTTCTTCACAAATGCTCCAGAACCCATTAACATATTGTCAATAAATTTGATATGCTCTTGATCATATTCCAAAAAGTCATCTTCAAACTCAGTTTCTTCCTTGGGTACTCGCCACATTAAGTCATCATCGTCATCATCATCATCATAATCATGTTTTCCATTAGACAATAAGCCCTCTTTTGTCTAAAAGCAGAAAATATAAAATTTTGTGTTAAAAAAATAATGTTGTAACTTCATATATAATAGCTGTAAATAAAATGTAAATGCATTAAATGTTGTCAATCAATAGAAATATTCTTCTGCAGTGGTTCTAATTCCTCCCAGAAGGTAGATCTTCAAACAAACATTTCTCTCCACATAGTTTTTGATACATGGTTTGCTGTTAAGTTCCATAATTTCATTCATGTTTTTAATATCTAAAGAAAACTGTTGGTAAAATAGTCTGGGAGTTTTAATTTGAGAATCATTAGGATACAGATAACACTTATTTCTGTCTCATTTCTAACACTCAAATTTTGGGGGGAGAAATTAAAAAAACTCTAAACTGATGGCAGGTTTAACTGAAGACAAAGACAAGACTAATTCAGAAAAATGTACTATATATCAAACGATCTAATTATTGAACTGAACTCTTACAAATTATTTACACTCCCTAAATTCTAAGCTGGCAACCCTTTCAGACATCATCACGACATCCAAGGAGATGTTGATAGAAAAGAAATAAACACAAATATTAAAACTATTTGGGATTTCTATGATCTCATGCAAAAACACGTTTCACCAGGCTTTTGACATTCAAATGTTTTAAGGGTTCATTAAGTACTTTTTAGTATGGTTTAATATATAATATATAGAGACACACACAGGGCACAGCTTATGTTGTCTATGGTGATATCTAAACACCTAAGGAAGGTTGAAAAACGGTATCAGGGCAATAATAATAAACAGCCAATCTATGCTTTTGGATTTTTAAATTAATAACCAGTATGGGTTTTATGTGGCTTGGGGGTTGCAGAACTTAAAAGACTGTTTCATGGTGAAATTTACAGAGAAAGAATACTATATTTTTCATTCCATGACTGATGCCCAACATAAGTTTAAATTACCTTCAAAATAACCCAATTTTCCTGTTGGTTTCTTTTCTGCATTTTTCCCTCCCCCCACAATTAAGGAAATTTTGTATATCATCCAAGTTAAAAAAGGAGGAACCCAAATAGTGGATATAACATATATTTATTTCTCTTGCTCTTTTCCTAGCTTTGAAAAGACATAGCTTGCAATCCAGTACTACCCCGTACCAGATAAGGCTGTTATCTGCTCAACTGGAGGCTCTTATCAATGCATCTATGAATACAGCTCTGTAGCTCTAATGTTCCACTGTCATTTTTCAACCACAAATTTATGTAATGAAAACCTATGAGAGAGCTAAAAACTTACAAATGTTAAAAAAACCTTCAGGTACCACTATGAATTTGTGATTTTAGATTTTATATCCCTCTAAAATAAAGTGCAACAATCATGACAAAGCAATCATTGATTTATCCAATTCTCTTTTAATGCCATGCATAGTGTTGCAGTCTGAGAAAGAGTTTCTTTTATACAACTGCAAGTCACCTATGATTCAACTTAATTATAGGTTTCTGGACTCCAGATTAATAAAAAATGAAGTTCTTTTTATTTTAACTAAAAATCCATGAACACAACCTCACAGAAGAAATTATTAATAATTTTGATTACATCTTTATTCACCTTTTTCAGATATATAATATCACAATGATTGGTCTGGATTTTTCCAGATTGGTCCAGAATTTATCACAAGCACAAAACACAACAGATTGAAGTATCAGCAGTGTGATTTTCTACTTCTTCCAAAATTATTACGAGAAACCTTGCCATAAGTTAAGTAAAATAAATAACCAGAAGCATAAAAGTGCATGATTTCGCACAATTGCATTGTTCATATTAAGGCATTTTACTCAGTGTAAAGAGTTCTGGACTTCTACACTTTTTAGTCAACTTAAGCAATTAGGTATCAGCAGCTAACTTTGCCTTTTAAGTTCACTTAATATTAATTCTTTTTTAAAAGAATTGGGCACAATACTGCTGCTTTCAAAATTTTATTAGAGTAATTATTCATTTATGCTTTCAAGCTAGTCAATAATGCTGCTAGCAAATTAATTTTTAATCACTTCCTCTTTTTGTATGTATTTTTATTCTGCCCTCTGGTGGTTTTGTAGTCAAAGTATGAATCTCAGAAAACAGACAAGTGCAAAAAAAATTCTAATAAATTTCATTACTTTTTAAGTGGACAAATACTAATTATAAAGACCACTGTGGATTTCTGTTGTAATTAATGCATATAAATTTAAGGGAATAGTAAGTACAACAGTTTTATTCCACCCAGACGTCTGGCAATAAAGCATTTTGGCAAACAATATTCTTTATTATATCGTAAAGCAATTCATAGTAATATAAGAATCCAGAATTTGGTCTAAAATAATCTGTACCAACAAGCTATAAATAAGCATGTTAAGATTCTATTACATTTATTTTTGCAACAAATATTCTGAGAAAGCAGTACAAATATTAGTTCAAAGTTGTGATTTCAGGAATTCAGATTCTGTAAGGAAATATAACAAACAACCGGTGGTTAAATAGTAAACTATCAGAAAACTTGGTCAAGATCTGGTTCTATTCTGGAATAGTAAAAAACAGAATCCTTATTACAATGACACTGAAACACTTTTCTTAAATTGCAGCTTTAGCTGAAAACTCAGGAATTTGGGACTGGATATTAAAAATACCTTAGAGCTAAAAGGACATCTGATTCCAATATTATCAAATCTATTAATTTTTCTTGCTATACATTTGGATGTTTCATAACAAAGAAAATACTAAATGTATAAAATTCAAATGAATATAATACAGAATGAAATAGATCTCTAAGAAGAAGTATTTTGTTACAAAACAAAAGGATAGTGAGAAGAGAGAGCTAAAAATTAGCCAGCCTGTATTTCTTATGCTAACTCCGACCCTTGCTTCTTGTGACACTTTATCAGTGAAACTGAAGAGCCAGGAAAGATGATAAAATGAGGGAGTCATAAATTCCTTTTTACATTTTTATATAGACAGATGGATAGAAACAAAAATTGTTACACAAGACACTGCACTGATAGCGAGAATATGATTTTTATATGTATAAATCCATCTCAGGAATGAAAACAAATACACAAAAAATATTGATTAAGAAGCTGGATATAATTCAAAAGATAAGATGCTTTACTTATCTGCTCGTAAATATCTTTGAAACATTATAAATGAACAATTAAATATAATAGGGGAAAATAAATTATACTGAAGACACTTAAGCTATCTGAAATAAACTGCTCAGATTATTTTAATTTGCATATGGTTCAGACAGATCTTTGTGTTTTTTCTTTAGGCACCAATAAAGCAAAGTTTACTGTATGAATACTTTGCCTTGTTAAATGAGCTCTGCAATATTTGATACCATTTTGTTCTATAGCCCATAGTATTTCTTTGAAATATACTTGTATTCATTTACAACCCGAAATACAGAATATGTACTCAAGGAAGTTTATATTCAATGCAGAAGGAAATAAGCAAAATTTTCTATGCACCCAATAACCCTTTGGCTAATAGTTGAAAGTTGGAGACATAAATAATTTTTTCATAATGTTCTTTGAGATTATACAAACACGAAAACATTACTTATCATAATTTATCTGTAATATAAGATGGGGTAGATAGAGAGGAGGTAAATTTCCAGGATTGGTTTCAGCTACAATTGGCAATCTAAAGTTTAAAAGGGGAGGAACTTAGATGTTATCTTGTTTACAGACAGGGTTTTCCCAAATGAGGGCCTTATCTTAAAATAAGATTCATATTTTTTCAGGTAAATAAAGTTATAACACACTACTATAATTCTTGCATAAAGCAAATATTTGAAAAGACTAATATGCATTTAATATTATTTCTGAAGAGAATATTTGCATTTTCATATAGTGTCACATAGAAAATAGTGGTCATCAGTAGAGTAGGCTCCTAATTGTTATTTTGTGTCTGATGCAACTCTTCTTCAAAAAGTGAACCACATGATGATTTTTCATTAAAAACTAAATAGGTACAGTCTATTCACCTTCAATACTGAATTATTCATTCTTTTACACTTAAAGGTAGAGGGAGGAAAAATCTATCTTTCAAAACAGAGGGTGAAGGATTTTTTCCCCCAACAATTATTTTTGCTTATTTCCATCTTATTATTTAACACATTTTCTTGCACAAGTCTTCCAATATGACATTTCATCCTGCTTTTATTACAGAGTTGTTTTAACAGAAATAAAAAATAGGCAATATTTTATGGAAGATTGCTTATGTAAGGACCTTCTTGTTTCACTCCCAATAACACATTCGTAATTGAGACGTAACATTTCAAAAGACTTACCATTTCATCTTTTCCCCATTTGTCTGCATTACTCTTGTCTTGGTTTACTATGTAACCAGGAGGAAGCCAGTTCACGGGAGGATCAAATATAGACACTACCATGCGACTAGGAAGCCCTTTCTTTTTACCAAGACGATATAAGTTACAATTGCTGACCTTTGGGGGGGGGAAAGTTTATTATAAGCAAAATATTTGAAAACTCAAAACATGCATTTACAGGATAGACAGCAAAATCTGCCTCTATTAAATTTGTAACTTTTGGAAACACAGCTAAAACACATCAGATAAACTCAGTACAGGTAGCCCTCACTTAAGAACTGTATTTAGGACTGGAATTTCCATTGCTAAGTGAAGCAGTTGTTACATGAAACATCACATGACCACACTACTTAGCACCAATAGTTCTGGTAGTCCCAATTGCTATTGATAGAACCACACCATCATTAGGTGAGGACCTCATGCTTCTCCTGCTCTGTGTAAACTCACAGCTTCTACCTGCTGCCTCCTCCCCAACTGGGTCCAGCAAGCTCCCTCCAGCAGACGAGGCTCTGTTATCCTGCTATGCTTACCTCTACTTCAATTCTCTCAACCCACCGATCTTCCCATCTCTGTCCTTTTGGCCAACCCTGCCATTGCAGTCTAGCCTGCTGCCCCCTGCTGATCTTCACCATTGCCATCTTCTTCCTCTGGCTGCTGGTGAGGCATACCTGGCTGAGACAGATACTAGTCATTTGTGATACCTTCACAAGGCACCCACAAGGCGTAGCAAAGCTTCATGTCTCTTCAATGTATCACAAAGTCTCACAACACGTCTGTGAGGTCTCCGAGTCTGCATGTCTCTCATTAGGAGTGGGAGGCAAAAGAGGGCGAGAGTCAACTAGGGCAGCAGAATGCAGGGCAGCAGGAATGGCAGACTTCAGGGTGATTAAAGGGGCAGAGATGAGGGAGAGATAGGTGGGTGGGGGGAACTGGAGTGCACACTGAAGTTGTAGATACGGGCAGGCTGCCAAGATCATATGACCATGGGGGCCCTGCAACAGATGTAACTTCAAGGACCAGTAGTAACTACCTTTTATTTAGCCAGAACCATAACTTTGTTGCAACTTTGGTCACTGAACTAATGGTCATTAAGTGAGAACTACTTGTACATTATAAAACTGTTGTTTCTAAAGTACCAAAAAGGCAAATAAAGTTGCTCTTCAGTTACTCAAATTACTTCTGCAAGAACATACAGCATACGGAATACATTTACTGATCAGTTGAGACTGGCAACTCAATTCCTAAACGATGTGGGTGTTAAGTGAAATTTCACATGACTGTACCAGTTATGCCATGTCTGCTGCACTCATAAAAGAAATCACTATAGTTTGTCAAGCACAATACGATGTGACTTTGACTTGCAACTTCCTGCCAGCTTGCCCATTGGTCAGAAGCAGCTGTGAAGGTCGCAAATGACAACCCCATGACAATAAGATGTTGTGACTAGCACAATGTGCATGGTAACACAGCAACCAAGTCACAATCATGCAAACACAAGAAACACTATGACGATCACATGTTTGAGGACTGGTTGTAAACCTGGTCTTCCATCACTGCTGTAACTTTCAAAGATCAGTGAACCAGGCAGCTGATAGTGAGAACTATGTGTACATACCCCCAACAACATTGTATATGTCACTGAATTTATTGGTCTGTACACAAACTCAAGAGTTGGAAATCATGAACACACTACTCACTTTTTTGCTTCTCATATATGACAGGCGTCCCTCATGAGCATCAGGATAAGTGCAAAATAAATATGTAGTGATGGCATGTTTTAAAAAAGAATCACCAAGCATTTCAAGCCGTTCCAGATTAAATCCATCACTAGCATTTGAAAGAGTCAATGCCTGAAGAATGAGACCAGGGTTTGGACCAAGGGTTTTTGAGGAATAGCCACTGGAAGAGCTTGTTACAGAATCCATGCTTTCTTCTGAAGGCTTGCAACCTTCTGAAGCACTGGTGGTCATTGCCATTTTGGGACAATCATCTGAGGTAGATTTGTTAGCATTTCCATCAAGATATTTATTACTCAGAGTACATTCATTGAACTTGAGCTGGTTCTCATTGTTGTATAAATTTTGAATAGGATACGAGGTAGTTGATTGTACAGGTATTTCTTGCCTGCAGGAATTTAGCTGATTTTCTTGGCAAACGTCTCTGTTAGGTATGTCAGAATTGCCATTGGCAAGTTTTTTATTGTAAGAAACACCATTAGTTGTTGACAGTTCTACTGAGACATCCTTTTGGAGTTTGCTAGGTGACTCTATCAATGCTCTGTAGTTCACAGACATTTGGTCATGCTTATCTGCGGAGGTTTTAATAGCACCTTGATGTGCAGCATTTTCAGGGACTATAATTGCACTGTGCTTACAATAATTTTCATTCTCTTCTAGAGAGGAATTAGGAGCAGAGATGAAGGATTTGCTATCAATAGATTTTTTCCATCCAAAGTCCAGGTTAGGATATCTGAAAAATAAATTATGCAATTAAAAATGTCTAATTGATACAAGTACAGAAGGCTTAGTAGTCTATAATGCTGATACTTCATTTTCAATATATCACTCTCCAACAGCACTATAATTATATTGCTTTGGAAACTGCTTTTAGATCTCATAAAATCCAAATCAATTAACAACTGTTTGATAGAATTAAAAGATGAGAGTCCTGCTATTCACTGAATTCTATAAACTATAAACTTAAAAACAAGATGGACTGATTTCAAAAAATTAATAAAGAAGATTCTATCATTGTTCTGCAACATTTATGTAAGTATAATTTTAAAAATTTGTACCGTGAAAGGTTATCTATTTTCTTACAAAATTTTAACATGAGCAAATAAATCATTAAGACTTCATTTTAGTTCTTGGAAAAGAAGATTGCAAAATGTAAACAGCTCTTTTCTGTAAGATGAAAAACACAAAGTTCTGATAGGGCATTTGTGGATTCATTGAGAACATATTAAATCGGCCTAACTCCAGACCAGTGTTCCTATATAGTTAAATTATAATATATTTAATACCTGAAATCTATAGGAAGTGACTTAACTCCTACACCAGCATCAATAGCTGTTTGGGATCTGAGTTCCTCGGCTGTCAAAAGGCAGTGAAGACGGTAAAGGATACTAGGGAGACAAACTGCTTTTCTCCACAGTGATGCTGGAATAGGATGTATAGCACAGAGTTCCGGAACCAAAATCTTTAATAGAAAACAAGAGAAAACTTCATCTTGAAATCTTGCAAATTTTAGAATAGCAAGGTGCTACTGAGCCCCCTAAAATAGAAAATATACTATTACCTGCTTATTTTGCAGACTTTCCCACTTGGCTTTCCGTTTCTCTGCACTACTTAATGGAAGAGCTTTCCCTTTCTGATTCAAATGCCGAGGTGTTAAAAGATTAAGTCTAGAACAAAATGAACAGACTTCTTTAAAAAGCTTACTATAATAATTCAAATTTCATCTTGAAAGATGGAAATAAGAAAAAAAACTTTTAATTTATAAGATTTAATAGTAGAGATGTGATCTGTCCCTCATAGACATTTTTGCTTCTTTTAAAATTTGTTCATGTTTATCATAAGCTGGAAAATGGGGAGATTTTTCTGTAGAAAAAAAATCTAGCCACATAATTGATTAATTCCCCCCTCCCCCAGTAAATTGTACATTTGATTTGTACATCGATCCTATTCAGGAGGAGATGAAAAAAAATAGAGGAACCATCTAATTTAGGTAGAGAAACCTTTTCTGTTGCCTTCTCTGTCTTTACTCAGCTTTTATTTTATTTTATTTTTTGTTTACTGTGCTCCCCAAAGGAAGATGGTATAAACCTGTTTTTGTTTAGGGACTAGGAAGAAAGGGGAGGACAGCCCTTTCCCAATAAACTTCAATTTTTAATCTTCTCTAATAGAGTATGTTTGATATCAGAACAACCTATATACACTGTTCCATGATGTAGGTAAAAGGTCTTTGGGAGATGGAATGTCTCATTCTCTATTCACTTATAAAGCAGATCTGAAAAATCCTCAAGAAAATGAACATTTTGGAGATCACTTCCGGCTCTGAAGGCAACAGGACGTGAGAGAGAGAGCTCTGCCTCTCACGCCTGAAACCCGCTTCTTGGGGGGCCCTTAGGGGCCGGG
>JANHFO010002250.1:224812-244582 GCA_032468095.1 Pareas carinatus | reverse complement strand
TGGTAATTGAAATTCCACATATTGTAAGCTATTGTTTTGTATTTTATTGACCAATAAAAACTTTTCTATTAAAAAAAAAAGAAAATGAACATTTTAAAAAGTAACATTAAATATGTCTAAAATCACCATCTATATGGAAATGCTGTATATTTATAGATCACAAGGAAAAATATCTGTAAATTCTGATAGTTGAGTTTACCTTGAAGATGTGTGGTCCACATCTAGCAATGGCTGGTTGAGATTGGTCAGATCAAGGTTGTACTTTGTTTTATAATACTCAGCAAATGTTTCATATTCTGGTGAAGGAAATTTGCTCAAAGGTGTAAGATCGGTGTAGACATCAGCAACATAGAATCGATGAGGCTGGTCAAAATTTCGATACCTGGATAGAAAGATATTTATATGCAAATGTCAAATAAATTTTCTACCATTTCCAGATGTTGGATTTAACTACAAACCAGTCTGAAACTTACTTAATTCTATTTTCAAAATAATTACTGATCAAGAACAATGAGCTGCAAATCCCAGTAAGATTTTCGACAAGCTGTCAATATTCCCAGATATTACAGTATTATACAAATTATATAACAGTTATTTTGATCATGGCTAGTGTACCTTTGCTGAAATAAGGAGGAAAATTTTCCAAGGAAAAAGGAAGCATTCTATGTTTAAGAAAATAAATGTAAAACAATATATTTTATTACTTTTCCATTTTTAATTCAGAAATTCCATAGTTTACAAGTTATACTTAAAATATTTTCATGTTTTATTATATATTTTTTCCATTGGCATTTCGTATCTATACTAACAACTGTAAAAATATCTCTTTATTGCTGTCAAAAATTCTGAATATTTTCTCTCTCCTACATTTTATCTGTGATCAAATTTCCTTTCCCCTTTAGTGATGCCACATCTTATATGCAAAACATTTCCATTTTCAGTCTGAAAAGTGCTCATATTAAACAACTCTCTTCTGAGTTTGAAACAAGGTATTTTCTTTAAACATGAATTAGTTTAGTTTGAAACATTTTGCATTTCACTCCTGATGGGCACTTCTTCACACCATGAAATTATTAGGATCAACGAAAGTGTTTTAATACTCTATTACTTGGGATCATTTTTTTTTTACTTTGACATGTAACCTTTTCAAGAAATCTAGAATCTAATAGACTTGATCACTATAGGATGTCCTAATGTTTGCATTAAACTGTTGAAAGCTGAAAAATACCAACTACTTTTAAATACATAGAGATCTTTGTTTCAATTTTCAGAAAATGCTCACCTTGGAATGATAACGGCATCCTGATAATCTTCTAATTTAAAAATGAATGGTGCTTCTTTTGTATATTGTGTACTGGGAATGCCAGTACGAGCTTCCGATTTCTCAATGTTTTCCATAAATTGAAAATCAATGTCCAAAGTGCTGGAGCCATCAACTTAAAAACAAAAGATTTTATTTGAATTTCAAAACAGAAAATATTTTCAGATTCTTAGCATGTATTTTGATTTTTTTTGTCACAATCAATTTCATAACATCATAGGGCTTTGGGTGTTAATCAATATTTCAGAAGAACAGAAGTCAACTTGAAATACTGTTCTAAGGACTGATGTTTATATACTATAGTATTTCTCAATCTTCTATTATTACAAGCAATATTCAAAATCTAAAACAACTAAAAGTCACAAACTCTTTGTTAATTTTTTATGGCTGTGTTGCAAATCTGTTTTATTTTCTGCAAAATTCTCTAACACAAGTGGCTGTTGAAAGATGTTAAACAATTTGAAGGATATTAAATAATTCCTCCACACAGGGGAAAAATATGTGCATGCAGATGGCCACTTAAATATGCCATCAACTGTATGTAACTTTAATTAATAAATAAAACAGTTCTCTCCTCACCAACATTAAGAGGTAAAACACAATAGGCTGAATCAGCATCATTGGGTCTGAATTCTAGTGCAGGTTTTTCAAGTCGAAGAATGTGAGAGAATATATATTGGTGAAGTCGTGTTATTAACTCAAGCATTTGCAACGATAAAGTAAAACTTGATTTCTTTAACTCAATAGATATAGTCACTTCTCCTGAGCGAGTATATACAGGAAAATGAGGAATCTAGGTAAGCAAACAAATCAAAGTAAATATAAGATGGTTACAAGAAGGCATTGGCTAAAATTTGTCCCTTGTTTATAATAACCAACGTACATTTAATATTCAAATCAGTGTAAGGGTGTATACATTTATAGACATTCAATTCTAAATTGCAAACACACAAAGAAACCCATGTTAATGTCAGGTTAAAACTGAAACCTGTCAGAAAAATGTAATAGATTCATTCAAGAACCACGAATGGTGGCCATGCAGGAGCTAATACTACAATCTGAATATTTGTGCAAATATAAGTTCATGCAGTTTTTATACAGTTTTCTTGTAGGAATATCACAAATTGTCAAATAACTATAACATTTATATTTTTGTTTTTCTTATGCAGTGTTATTATTTATTAGATGCTACATTGGAAAGGCACTTGATGCAAACCAGGATTAAGGAGAATATGTTGTTTGTACATAACTAAGCATAAATATTTGTATTATTTATAGTCCATTCCAATCCTAACCTATTCTGGGAGGAAATACAAGGACAACAATATAAAAATCAAAGAAGCCATCAATCTTATCATAGATCCCCAAATAAACTAAGGGTTGAAAACTTGCTGAAATATTATTGCTTTAAGTAGATTCTGTCAATATGAACCTCCTGGGCAAGAGAACTCCCTAAAGTTCCCTATTATAATCTAATGAGAATGTTCATCACCAATCCTGCCATCCCATTTTGTACCAGCTGTAGCTTCTGGATTGTATACAAAGTTATACCCAGTTATACTTGAGAAGTATGCTTGCTTTGGAAGATATGCAGAAACCAGAAAGAACATAATGCTCTCATACATTAGTGTGACTCGAAATATTAATCTAGATTAAGTTTAATTCATATATATGCCTTTTGCAATAAAAGGTGTTGCTTAAAGATATGTACCAATTATAGAAAAAATAAGAAAGCATCGGATTTAGAAAGCCTGTCATAATAAAAAAAACAATTTCTTCCTATGAGCAAGTTCTTTTACAGAGAGGCAATGTGTATAACTATATTCTCTATTTCACAAGGTTCCTATATAAATTTCAGCACTCTAAAATAGTGGTGAAAAAGGAACAAGCAGTTGAGCTATTGGATCATTTTATTATTACAGTATTTCAAACAATTCAAAACATAAACATGACTCCTTTTTAAACAGTTAATTAGGTAACTCTGACAAGGTAAGGTAAGCAGGAAGGTTCCATAAATATGAAGTTCTACTGTAACAAATTGCCTTGAACATCTTAAAGCAAATTTAAGAAAGAGAAATGCATGTACATGTGTGCATTTAACTACCTGAGGTATTGGTTTGGCTGTCAGTATTCCAAAGCATCTTGTAGTATCTTCAGGAGGATATAACTTTCGTCTTCTGAAGTTGAGTTCATCAGGTAGAGGAGTAGTTAAAACCATACCAATTACATACAGGTAACATGGTTGATCAGGTTTGGGATAACTGTCCCTCAAACATTCCGGAATCTATAGACATAATGTAACAAGCAGGTTCTTTCAGTAAAATTGTCCTTACTCATGCATAGAAACAATACAGGTTTTAAATAAATTATCTTTGCTTATGCATATTTTTTTAAAAAAATAGGATGCAGGATTAAATAAAAGTTGTCAGTGATTTATTGATTTATATAACTAGCAGCTAAAAGCTGATGTATGGTTTCTGCATTATGAAATCATTTAAAACCAGTCTCTCCCACAAAGACAATAAATAAAACTAAAGAATCAAAATGACATGAAGCAAGGTCCTTGTAAAAGAGGCTCCAGTCTAGAAAATAATAACATTCAGTAAGTTAGTGAGTCTTTGCAAGGATTCTATTTAAGCCATTTTGGACAAAAAGGTAACTTATAATTCTTGTAATTTATAGATTCAATCTTGGTTTCTTCAGGTAAGGCTAATAAGGAAAGGCCTCTTGTTTGAAACTCATATTGTTGTTGTCACAATGCTGGATAGACCAATGACCTAACATGTTATAGAATAACTTCCTCCTAACTAAAAGTAGGTTCAAATTTGGCAATGAGATTTTGCAAATAAGTGTTATTAGCTAATGTTTTCTATTTGTTTGCAATACTTCAAAATCCAAAATACATATTTACTTTAATCTGTGCCTCTCCTGGATTATACTGTGTACTTTTCATTCCCATAGAATAAAATTTGAATACTTCCCCTGAATAGTATACCTTACTAGGGACTGGGTACCAATTCAGATTCAAAAGGTACAAAAAATCAATCTCGAAGTGGATGTTCAGACAACATTAGTTGGCAATTCTTTAAATATGTCTCTTTTTTCTTGGCTTGTGGAGCTGACTTCCCAAGCTTTTTCCTAATCCTAAAAAAATGCATTTGATTTAAATCACTGCTCACAAGTACTACATGTTCAAATACAAATTGTTACAATGCTCTTTTCTACCATTGCTCTTTAAATACTTCATATTCAAAGCTGTAGCTATTATGTGGCTGCAATACTAGACTTCAGTATGGTAATGAATGAAATACTGATTCTGTATCCTATTTTTCATCCAAAGTCACAAAAATTGACATACAGCAATCATATTCCATCAGTAGTCATCTGGCACCAAAGATAATGCTTCATCGCATACTAAAAAAAATAATTAAGAACCACTCTATTATGTCTCCACTGTAATGTTTGTATAAATGAGAAATTAAATAATGAAAGTCATGCAGATGTGAAATGGAAAAACAAATCTTTTTATGTGTCCAAATTTCTTGTTCACACATTTCCGTTTGATCTTACTGGAAAAAACTGTGTCTTATCACATGTAAGAAATCTTATTCTACTTTTGTTATTGTGATGCAGAAGTGCGCATATGCTTTCCCCAGTCCTCAACAAAAACATTTTTTCATTATTACAAGATCCTCGAATTAGCACAGATGCTAAAGAATCAGTATATCCCTTCTATTCAAGTGAGAAAAAAATGTAAATATATACAGTCACATATAGCAAAAGCACACAACTATACTAACAGCTTTAGGGTAGCACTGCCTTCGTTTTGTAGAGCCTGGCCTTCCCGGAACGCTGGTTTCTTCTTCATCATGCAAATCAAGTTCTTCCTCATATTTTACTGTTTCTTTTCCAACAGGCATCAAATGATCGTCCAGTTCACCTAAAATAAAATAAAAAATAAATTATAAATCAAGTAATTTCATAACCACGAAAAAAATTGTTCATCAAGTAATTTTTATTCAGTCTTTTATAAAATGCATGTATAAAATAATGAGGGACTGTATCACTGAAGGTCTAAATTTCCTTGTCTGTTTTTACACACACATGGTACAATTTCAAAGTACACAAGGTACACATAAAAGAATAAAAAATAATCATTTCTTCATTAAAATGGAGATGATTAGTTACTGTAGCAATTAAAGGAAACTGTTCAAGTTTAAAATTACTGAGGATCTTTTTTCAGGTTCTTAGAACATTAAATGGGATATTATTCTTTACAAATCAGTATATACTATTAAGAGTCTAAAAGCAAATCAATTCAGATTGATTTTATTTATATTTACTCGGAAGCAACTCATTGAAATACTCAATAAACTTAACACCTATAAGCATATGTAGGATTATGCCCTTTCTAAGACTTGGGAATGCTGATCAATGTGCAAAACTGAGCATTCTTTACCCCTTCTAATAAGAAACCCGAGCCCCTCAAATCATTAGATATTACTAAATTTCACAGTGGGATCTTAATAGCAATGAAGTATCATAAATAGAAATTGTAGGAGAAGGCAATTGGGAACTCGGCAGGGGAACTTTATACCACAGCATTCTGTTTTAAACAAGTGTTTCAGGGACAACTTTTTTTAAAGACCAGTTAAATTCCATGGAAAAGGGAAAGATTATTTTTGAGTTTTTGTTTCTCAGACCAGAGGGTGGAGGAAAGTTATTTTCATTCTGGAAGGAGAGTAGTCTATTGTTCTCTCAGAGAATTACAGTGGTTGAGAATGGATTGAAATCTTTCAGAGTGATTTTGATGGAAGAAACAGAAGTTATTTAAAGAGGAGAACCTTTTGAAATAAATGTACATGGAAGTTTTACCTTCAGATTTTATTCAATTATTTAACTTAATACAATGTTTATATTGTCTGGGGTGAAATGGCAAAGGAAGCACTTTTTTGTCTTTTTAAGAGCTGGTTTGGTCTATTGGCTAAGGCACCAGGCTAGAAACCAGGAGGTTGTGAGTTCTAGTCCTGCCTTAGGCATGAAAGCTAGCAGGGTGATTTTGAACTAGTCACTCTCACTCAGCCCATGATGTCAGGTTTGGTAGATAAACCAGTTCATCTTGCATTTAATACAATTTTTGTATTGTGTAGGATGAAAAGAAAGAAACAAATAATGGGGAAATTAATAAATAAATGTGGAGTTACATAGTCATATTAGTCAGTTAAACAGTTGGTGGGGGTCGAAGGGGAATCCATATGAAAAATACAAAGAATTAAGCTTAATGCCAATATTGTCAGTGCAGTAAATACTACATCTTGATACTGGCTACAATCAGCTGTCAGGACCAAAAGTGCTAATAATTTAAATAACTGAGCATACATTATACTCTTGTTGTAACTACATATGTGAATTTCCACCAGAGAAAAATACTAAGTGCAAAATTTGGAGATGAAAATGATGATTAACAGAAAACTATAAAACTGACTTTGAAGAAGTAAAAACTAACACTGCCAGTTCCAAAAAAACCTTAAAATGGCATTTTCAAATATTTCTTTTCTTCAACAATACTCTGTACCGTTAAAAAACATACAATAAATGTTCAAGATAATATCAAATGTTCATTAAATAAATGATATTGCTTCTAAAAGTTATACTTACCAATTTTATGCAACTTTTCACAACAAATAAGAGCAACAACTCTTTCTGCTAATCTTGCACAACTCATTGCAGGGCCCTGGAAATAAAGTTTGAAGCAAAGTCTTTTAAAATTTCCAATCAATACGCAATAATCAAATGTACTGCTTTGTTTTTTGTTTTACTTATTATTTGTTAGATTAAAACCCTATGTTTCCCTTTGGAGTTCATTATGAAATACATGGCATTTCTTTCCTCAAGTTTTCCTCCTATAGCAGGGGTGTCAAACTCAATTTAATTGCAGGCCACTTGGATTGTCACTGCGGCCGTATGGGCTGCCCTCCCCACCTTCCCCCTCCCTGCAGACAGTGCTGACCTTCCTGAACACATTAGCAACCCCCCCACAGCCGGCGCTGACCACCCGTGGCTATTGTCAATTCCCCACACGCCCCCTGTAGCCAGTGCTGACCCCTTTGCGGCTTTCAGTGCCCCCCTGCAGCTCTTCCGTGACTGTTGGCAACCCTCCCCGTGACTCCCCGCAGCCATCAGTGACCTCCATGACCCCCTTGTGGCAGCCAGTAACCCCTGTGGCCCGCTGTCCCACTGGTTGCTACGGGCCTTCCAGTGGCCTCCCCCGACCTCCACAGCCCACACATGGCCTACCTGCGGTCACCGCAGGCCTCTATGTCTAGGGGGGGGGGTCAGAGCCGAGGTGGTGAGGGCCAGTTCCTTGCTGTCTCCAGGGCAGCCCCGCAGGCCGGATTGACACAGGCCCTGGGTCGGATATGGCCTGCAGCCCTTGTGTTTGACATATATGCCCTATAGTAATCCTGTGCAGCAGGTTAACCTAACAGGCTCAAAGTCAGCCAATAAGGATATATGGCTGGGGTGAACCTATACCTGGATCTTCACCTCAACTAGAATGGTACACTGGCTCTCTAATAATGAAGAACTGTCATGCATAGAAAATTAGTAAGTATTGTACAAGGGACAGATTTAAGAGCATAAAATAACATTTTAAGAACCACACAGCTTTACATAGAACAGACGTTATTTATACAGTCCAAATCTAGCCAATAATTGTTTTTGCAAAAAAAAATATACTTCAGGTTATTATAAATGTCAAAACACATCATTATTTGTACTGAACATTTAATATGAAAAATTTATTTTTTCAACACCAAGATGTTTCCATATTGTTAATAAAAAATCATTAAGACTTAGCTCTAGAGTTTTGTTAATTTGCACACAATGCTTTGTCATTCAAGCTTTTTAGTCTAATTCAAACAGATAGAAGAAAGTAAACCTTGTTTGCAACAGTGTATCTTTCAGTGCTTCAAATGGCATGAATCATACTACATTTTATTGATCAATTCCCAGTTGAAACACCTGGGAACATTGTAGCTCATATAAAATCCACTACTTAGTACAAACAGAGTAAACCCTTTATATAACAGCAATTTATGCACTGCAGGAAAAGCAGGCTGCAAGCCAAGTCAGAGGGAAAACATTGTACATACTCAAAATTTACTTAATCTAAACAAACAAAATACTTACGACTATTGATGCTCGAAGAGGAGAATTGATAGGTAGATAAAGTGTTGCATAAAATGTGTTATCAAGAAGCTCTCTAGTTTTACACTTAGGAGCCAGGTGAGTAAATGGATCACTTGGTAATCTAGCACAATACCTATTTGACACATATAAAAAACAAACATATGCACCAAATTTAAAAAGCAAATGACATTTTATGGCTAACATATTTACCCAGAAATCAACAGGCAAATGGATAGGTCAATAGTTTGCAGTAATTTATAAAATTTCCATCTATAGTTCAATGGTTTCACTTAAAAAAATTATACATCTTTCCCAAACAGACTGGCAATAAAGACAATAAACAGGAGAATCCTGGAATGTTTCTAAATTGAAATGGCCACTCACTGGAATAGTTCATCTGTTAATTGAGTAACATCACATTAAACCAGAAAAAAATAAGGCAAGTGCCCAATAAAATCAGTTTTACTGAATATGCCCAGGACCCACCTCAGCCTATTATTCTGTTTCTCACAGTGGCCAAGTAGCTGCCTCTAAGTTGCTTGGAAAAAAGGAGGCCTCATATTCTTCTTCCAACACTGTTCCCTTAGAAGGGACACTTGGTGGCATGCTCCTCACAACTTGGTTGCAACAAATCGAAGATTAATAGCCCTTGACATCTCAATAAACTTGATGCTCTTTTAAAACCATCCAATATAGTGGTCAACACATGAAGTATGAATTACATACTTCATACAGTATATAATTAGGAATTATAGTCTGCATGAAAAAATCCTTTGTTTTAAAACTATCTTCAATCAGCCACAGTAAATGTTTTTGTACTTTGAGAAAGGGAGGAAAAATTATCTTACTTTTCCGATGCCATTTTTATGAAATGTTCAACATATACCCAATATTCTTCCCAGCTAATTAATTCACTAAAATGTTTTCTTATAGTCCTTGATTTATGAATATAATTTATATAACATTATATACTTACATTTTTTAAATTAGTTATATCTTGAACTACTTTTCCATAACTGTCATACGCAGAGCTGTCATTCTCACTGTACTATCCACTATTATCCCTAGATGTAGCTAAGGACAATGCTGGGGAGTTTTTAGTGTTCCTTGAGCTTGGTTGCTTGCTTGCAGACATTTCGTTACTCAACTAGATAACAATATTAGTGCAGCACGGATGATGTTACTTAATCATGTAATAAAATGTCCACAAGCAAGAAATCATGCTCAGAAAGAAATAAGGACCCCATAATGCAGAATTGTTTTAAAATTATTCTGATACCTTTCTTCCATTTCATTCCCTCCCTATCCTCCAATATTAACCTTTTATACCTGTATTTCAGGAAAAGTAATAATGAAACAATAAATGGATTTGGCTGCCTTATTTCTTGTAACACATAAAACCCTTAGTGTAACCGTAATAGACAAATGCTTTAAAAAGATACCGTTGCCAGCATTTAATTAAAAGACTGCTTTATAACATGTAAAATATAAAGTTAAATAGGAAAACAAGTCATCATACCGATTAATGTGCCCAATAGCAGTGTTTATTGTGACTCTTGGACCACCATCTTCTGGTCTCAACACATATGGTGGAAAGATGTCATCATCATCTATAATAGGCTCATTTTCTGTATCGCTAATATCAACAGACTTCGAGCATTTGTTCCTCAGAATCTTAAAAAAATCAATTAATAGAGAACGGTAAGAACATTCTATATATTCAGTCTTGAGATAAACATTAACAGCAAGAGTCAAAGATATCTATTACAGTTTATTTAAGAATACTTAAGGTAGAATGAGGTCATCTATGGGCAATATCTTTACTAAATTTATATTAGTTTGAAGCCCTTTTAAGGGAATAATTAGCACAATACACTAATATGGAAGAGGTCATACCAACATTAACAGTACATTCAAGCTAAGAGAAAGAAACTAACAATACTGACTCAGAGACAAGTGAATGTTCAAATTTCTTGGCTGCTGTCAGAAAAAGGATAATAGATCAGTGTCTTTTTATGTACTATTTTATGAGTATTAGCATATAAATTAATTTCTGTATTTTTATAAATATCTGGGTTGTCCAAGTGATTCCAAAGAGCTGCTGTGGAACATACAGGAATATATATGAAGTATTATTTTCCAACAGTTAAACCACCTATGTCTTTAAAAAGGCTGGCATAACTGCTTCAGAAATTATGCCTAGATATCTTTGAAACTGGGTGCAAGCACAAATTGCTGATTTTAAAACACCTCTGTTAAAGCATTTACAGAGTGTGCATGTGAATAAAAATATAAAACTTTTTTAACTTTATGAAAATATAAATAAAAGAGACCAGTCTATTGTGAAATGCCTATTAGCTAGTTATTAATTCATCTGAAAATTCTATGTCTCTTTCTTACTATATTTAGTCATCTTTCTGTGGATCTTCCAGTATGAAACTCTTATTTGTCCACCCACCTTTGGGCAATATAATCTTCTAAGGGTATTTTGTTTGCTCTTTTAGTCATCAAGACATCTTTCTCAATTAGACCTGGATTCCCATTGTTTCTTTTCTTCCATTTTTAAGAAAAACTGATTGTCTGATAACTAAATTACTGAATCACTATTTTTAGAACCATAAAAACAGTTTGGAGAGGAGTAAGATCATGTTACCTTGCATCAGGCCAATTGTTTTAATTGTATCAGTTGATTTTTGTTTCTTAGTTTCAATATTAGTACTGTAAACCACACTGGTATTTGGAAGTGGAATAGGGTAAAAAGCTTGTACAAATAAATGCCCCTCCCCCTTCAATTTCTTTATGATTCAGTGACCTGGGACTTCTTTTGTCACGTACCTTCTCAATCGCTTTGTAGGTTTTAAGATCTTCTTCAAAACATTTAATTTTGTCTGAATCAGCTAACATGATATAGTTTGAGATTGGTGCCCTGGCTCTTCCTTTGGATTGCACATAGGAACGATATTCTGTGGGCAAATCAAAACGAACCACCAAATTGCATTTTGGTATGTCAACACCCTCTTCTACAATACTAGTTGCAATTAGCAAGTTGGTTTCATGTGCTCGAAATTTTCTAAGTACCTACAAAGTAACCAAGAAGACATATTTCTAAGACGATCTGTTGCAAAGTCATTATCTTCACACAAAAGTTGAATATTTCAATACTTGTAGAACTTTATTTATAGTCCAATGATTTGAAATAAAAGTTAATTTATTTTGATTTTTTTCCTCAATAAAATTAAAAATTACAATAAAATTATTTTTAAAGGAATAAAATGTTACAGAAATATAAAGATAACAGGTTATAATTTTAGGAAATAGTTAATATTAGGAAAAATATTTATAATTATTTAGTTCACAAAATACCAGTTTTTGTTTGTGAATTTATGCTGCACTATCTTTAAAATACTTGTGAAGAATTCACTTATTTGTCACTTCTCTAAAATTCAATACATTCTAAAATGTAAGTCCAGAACTCT
This sequence comes from Pareas carinatus, assembly GCA_032468095.1. Lineage (NCBI taxonomy): Eukaryota > Metazoa > Chordata > Lepidosauria > Squamata > Pareidae > Pareas > Pareas carinatus. The sequence goes on along the minus strand of JANHFO010002250.1, from coordinate 232,594 downwards.
CCATATTTTCTTCTGTCACTGAAGACAGACAAAGCATTCCTACAATTTTCTTGAGATTTCCTGGCAACTTTAACAAGTAGCAGACTAGTGCTACATTCTCATGTATGAGCTGAAAATTACCCATTAGTTTTTTTTTTACTTACTCTCATTTGCTTCATTTGAAAAACAAGATATACCAAACGCTAAAATACATTTCTAGTTTATTGGAACAAGCTCATTTAAAGATCTGTACTGGAAGTTTCTGCCATTAATGTTAATATTTTAAGTAAATGGGAATTCTGAACTGTATTTAACTATACATGAATAAAGTTTGGTTACAGAAACATGATTATTTCAAATGATTCATATTTAATTCTAAAATATTAGACATTTCCATTTTCCACTGAGCAAAAATAATTTTCCTAGAAGCAGTAAAATAGTAAAAAAGGTGCTCCAGTCAATATAGCTCTAAGATCCTTAAATTTCAGCTCAGTTAACTAACAAGAGTATTTTAGGTAACAAAAAAGCAAACAAGCTTAATTTCCTAAACATGTACTCATATTTTATAATAAAAGCATGTTAGTCTAAATTAAAACAGACACTTAACACTCAAATTTAATGGTTTAAAAATTCTTAAAGCTGATGCTTAAAAGTAAAAAAGTCATAAAACAGCTGCCATTACATGGCAAAGTACAAACCAACAAATTTCACTATTAAAATTCTTTTTAAAGCACAATTCAGGTACAAAAGCAGACTGATGTGTTTGCCTAACTTGCAGTTACACTTATCTATATTTTCTGAACTAAAAATGTCAGCCTGGTAGCTACATTTTACTATATGCGACATGAACAAAATGGAGTTAAACGAATCAGTTAATTAATCAGATAACTAGAAAATACATGACCTGAAACAGAACACCTCTAAAATGAATTGAACATTTCTGGTAGTTTGTTTAGCACTGGAGGACTAGAAACCTAGGATAACATATTCAAAAAGGGATAGATTTCTACCTAACCTATCTGAATAATGAAAACACTGGAGGAGGTGAGATGGAAAATAATTATAGGTGTATAATTATTTATTATGAACCACAGTGAATGGTTTATTGATGTTGTGTTCTATCACCTGACCATTTCAGCACCAAGTGCTTCCCAATTCTACTCCAATATCATGATTACTACACCATACTGTCATTCATTCTGATTCTTCGCCTTTCCAGCAATAGAATTATGAGAAAAGGGTTTTTTTGGGTGGGGGGTTATTAAGATCTTGAAATGTAGAACTGGATGCTTGTTGAAAAATGTCATATTGTCAAGTTCCTCTGTAATAGCTCCACAGGCATAATCTTTCTATGACTTTTGTGCACAATAGAAAAATTAATATTGCATAGGTTGTTCATTTAGGAACAAGTGAAGATAGAATATTTTAAATGCATATTAGACCCCCTCAAAAGAGTCCACGATGTGGAAGAAAAAAGGAAACAAATCAATTCCATACGTCAAAACTGTCCTGAATTTTTTTTAAACCTTTCTGTTCTATATCTCATTTTGCCCATTAAAAACATAAGATCATAAAATAATTTATTCAAGAAAACCTCATCTTAATAAATGAAATTGTCAAGTTTGATCTCAGCAAGGGAAAATTTTGTCTGCAAATTTTATCTGGTTCTGTCAAGAATTATAAGAAAATTGAGATAAAGGACCCATGTGTACAAGTGTGCGTGCATGCATGCATACACACACATTCCTAATCTTAATCAATGAGTTTTCAAGGTGAAATCAAAAGGGAAACGTAGCTCCAAACTGTTCTGAAGCCAAATCATGAAAAAAACTGGATTGTACTGTTGGTGGACAATCAACAAATTGTGAGAAGAGAGTTTTTACTTTACGGAAACAGCAGAGTTAAGAAACAGGAGACGACGAAACAGCAGCTACTGCTGCTAAAATACTTGTTTTTCACTACAATATTTCAAACAATAAACTTAATTCCTAATATTAAGTCAAATGTCATCATTAAAGAAAATCAGAAGTATGAATGCTTAGCCTTGCTTGTCTATTTTTTTAAAATACACATATACAATTTGTTTCAGAAGCTTTAAATGCATTCCTTTTATATACTGATGTTCACAACATTCAAGATGGAAAATTTCTTAATGAAGGGTTCTAATGCAAGAAAATATATCACATTTATATACAATTATTTTAGTTAAAGTTACCTCTTCCTGCTTTCGGAATTCTATTTCCATCTGTTTGCTACGGGGCTGATTCTTTCCAATGCCATGTCCAGTTATAAAATTGCTGCTGATGTAAGCCAGCTCTGGGTCTTGTTTGCCAGCTTCTTTTATCAACCTAAACATATTAAACATATTTTGGAAGTGGCATAAAGTTGAAAAAATATAAGAATTTTTGTGATATACAATACTGAAAATAGAGGTATGGTAATTGATTTTCTTACCAGGATATATACAAAGATTGCATTCATTCTTTTAAAATTATTTAATCTCAAGTACACTGACAAAGAATATCTTACAGGACTTATATATGGAACATATTTTTCATATATCTTACCTGTGAAATAAAAAGTTAATTTAAAAAATTATGGTTCATATATGTTTTAATCCTCCTAAAAATCTGTTGGAAGTTTTAATTTTTTAGATTAAAAAATTTGGGGAAACTGACAAAATGAACTTATCTGACATTTTTTAAGAATTTATTTTGTTCCCAATTTGTGGCATACAGCGTACAATAAAAACACATACACATAGATACAGATGTTCATAGCTATATGCACGGAAACAAAAGAACTTTTCTTAAAATGGATGATTTTTACTTAAACCGAATCTTTAAAATAACAACAGTTTTGTGTAATTCACAATAACTGAATTTTATCTGTTGAAATGAAGACATAAATTTGTTTGGGCCAGAATAAGTTCAGAAATATAAATTTAAAATTAAGTGGAAATTTAAACAAAAAATATATTAGACGTTTGATAGTTAAAACATTTTGTTATAAAATCATCCTAAAGAGGACAATTATTCTATATCAACTATGCAACTTGCTACAGATATTCAGTTCATTTTGCTTTCGTGTCTACCCTTAGGATTCTTTCATGACTGAAAACGGTCTTAATTGGTTCTCTTTGGAGTTCCCTTTAGGATTTCTTTTAAATTACAAAACAGGCCTGTACTCTTACAGATTCCAGGTTTTCCCAAGCATTCTGGTTGTTTCTTTTATGTGAATAGAATAATAAATATAACCATCTGTTTATTTTTCCGGCATTTGAGAAAATGCATATTGGCAGAGTCATAAAGACTGACTATATAAGAGAATTTATATCTACCAGAAGACAGCAGAAAAGACAAATCTTTAGTATAGCAATTTAATTGACGTCTCAGACAAAGAAATAACATAAATGAACTTGAATATGAATTAGAACAATCCTTTACAGGAATGTTGTACATAGCAGAGACAATCTCAGCCTTTTTTATTTATTTATCCTGCCTTTATTATTTTTATAAATAATTGAAGGTAGCAAACATTATCTAGTATTTTTTTCTTCTTCCATTTTTTCCACAATAACAACAATCTAACTGGGCTAAGATAAAGTAACCGACCCTAAGTCACCCAGCCAACTTAATGTGTAAAGTAGGACTAGAACTGTCTCTTGATTTCTAGCCTGGTGCCTTAACTAGTTGAAGCTGTTGACTATTTCAAATACAAGCTCATGCCATTTTTTGTTAGTAATGGACAAAATGAGCTACAGAAAGCTGGATACTAGAATTACTATGCTGATGAGAAATTATCAAGAGAAATTGATTTTTTTAAAGGAAAATTTAAAATTCAAATTCAAATTTTTACTTTCTTCAGCATATCAATATATCAAAATAGGAATACGTATCACTAAATGAGATTTTAAAACAATAAAGAGCATTTTTGGAGGTCTATGTGTCCTTTTCTAAATGGTTAGAATGTGTATTATTGAATGGCTGGATAGTTATGCCAAATTAATGCTATGTCTTTTTGTTATATACAATACTTTTCATTTTATTAAAGAGATATACCTGTTTAAAACAACTGCAGTGTATCTTCGTTCCACAAAAATAATCCCACATAAAATATTGGTAAAGGGAGAAGGAAAGTTAGTCTCTGTCTTCTCTTTTTCTTCTATTTCTTCATCCTCATCATCATCCTCTGAATCACTCCAGGATACATAATTATCTTGATTCCTATTATTATACCATTCAACACTTTCAAATTGTTGCCGTTCATAGGGTTTATATTTGCGCAAGATTTCAAGCAGTTTTATTACTTTTGGGGTTACAAATTTCAGGTCAAGTGAGGCAGGTGAGAAGTGCTCTTCACAGAGTGCATGAACTTTCCTTAGGAAAGTATCTGTAAACAATAAAAATTTCCTGTGCAGCTCCTCTTGCTCATGTTTAATATACTTCTGTAGCTCTCTCACCATCATCCCAGCCACTTTATCTGCACACCACGGTCCCAGAACAAGCAACACTGCCTGACAGTCCGACAGTATCTGCAACCAAAGAAAATTTTATCAATTCAATATAACAAACATGGACTTGTGTATATTCTAGTCACTATATAATTTCCTAAGAATTTGAAAGGTTATCAATAATGAATATACCTACATATTCAGTTCTCATGAGGTTGAAATTGAGTAAATTATTATTAATACAAATTAAATATGACTTGGATCAGAGTTGTAACATCATTATTTTTCAACCTAGTATAGATACTAAATGATGAATATGCAAGAAAAAAAATCACAATACTGGGTAATGACTGGTTTTGTATGGACACAAATATGATTCACAGGTAATCAGATAATTTCTTTTGTCTTCCTAGTTTGTATACCTGCAGGTTTAAAGAACTCAGTTGCCATAGCTCATTTATATATTTTTTTCCTTTCCTAGTGTTTCCCCAAAAAGATTGGCTTTTTTGTTTGATAAACTGAGTGTTGATCCATTGGTACTCACAGGAACTGATCTTTCCCTTGAACCTGATGTTTTGAGCAAGATTCACCCAGCCAGCTCTCATGCCTAACATGAGGATAGAACTTACAGTCTCCTAGTTTCTAGTCTGGTACCTTGACCACTAGACTAACTATATAGTATATATCGTATTTTTCGCACCAAAGGCGCCCAGAGGCATTCTGCGGGACGCTCCAAAGCCAAAGGATCGGCCTGGAGGCCGAATTGGAACGTTCTCGGCGTCCTGCGAAACGATTTCCGCCAACCTGCGAGGGGCCAGGAACGCTCCAGTTGAGCCTCCAGGCCGATCCTTCGGCTTTGGAGTGTCCCATGGAGCGATTTCCGGGTGTGCGGAAATCGCTCCCCGGGACCTTCCAAGGCTGAAAGATCGGCCTGAAGGCCGAATTGGAGCTTTCCTGGCGCCCCACGGATCGATCTCCCACGCTTTTTGGGAGTATTCGCTCCATAAGATGCATACACGTTCCCCTCCACTTTTTTGGGGGGGGAAAGTGCGTCTTATGGTACGAAAAATGCGGTACATGTCCTAAAATTTATCCTTTTTATAAAAAATGTAAGCCCAAGGAACAGGTTTTACAACATCTATTTAAAAACAAACCAGAGAATCCAAAGTATTTTTTTAAATTTATCACCAAAATTATACACTTCATATTATTGTTTCTTGGGCATTCCTAGTAAATTATTAGGAGTGAATTCTGCAAATTGTCTCGTAACTCAATCTTAAGTACAATTCTTATATTTTTAACATTCTCAGGTTTGATCTTTAGACCTTATAGAGAACTTATCTTAACTTCCCAAACCAATTAGGTAGTAATACAAAGCTCATGGTGAATAAATGAAGAAACAAAACATTTATGAAAGTGAAAATTTATGTGAAACTACATGACTTAAAACTTAAAGTATAGTAAAGCATAAGATAACAATGATGCATAAATTGTTGTCTATACCTGCTTAGAAATTAAGATAGAATCTCTCTCTCTACAATGTACAGATATGTTGCAATCATTTAGAAAGCTAAGCGCATCATCCAGCTCTGTTAACAGTCTTTCATACAGCCCGCTTTTGTCAGAGTATGGTCCGCAATCCACTACAATCTCACATGGTTGAGAAGTATATCTTTTCCAAGAAAAAACAACAACAAAAACTGTTTATAACTGTTGAGAGTTCATAAATGCAAAGATGATAATAATTAAGAGATTGCATGGTATTTAAAGACTATGAAGATACAATATGCAAGCTTACATTATCAAAACAAATTTAAAACTCCATTAAAAAATAAACAAAACCAAATGCTGACATTCTAGATATACACAAATATTTCCATATAAATGTTCATGAATCACATTCAACGTCCAGTCAAATATGTGGTAATATACCTGTCCAAAACTACTAAATCAGTTGCTGTTTCGGCACTGCTCTTTAAAATTTTCTCCAGTTTCTGAATCTTCTCTTCTAACTCTGCTGGATCACATTTTCCATTTAAAATGGAAGCGGTTAATCCCAAGATTCGAGGACAGGATGGACAACTCTCACAAAGCTGAAAATAAATCGGAAGGAAATCCAAGGGTGCATTCAAATACATGGATGGAATGAGATAATAAAACTGTGAAATTCTATATCTCTTTTTCAGTATGGAAAAGTAAGTTACTTAAGTAAAATCCCTACATCTTTTTATTTATCATTTGACAATGAAAGAACATATTCTACAAATAGATAATTTTATTAAAGCTTGCAAACATCAGTTACTAAGTATAATCAACAAAATAAGTCTCAATAAAGAAATACGTTTATGCCAAATTCCTTTCCATCCTATATTATCCCCAAAACTCAGAGCAAAAAATACTCCAGAGCATCTTTTTTCCTGTAAATTAATGCAAAAATAACTTTGCACACTTGTAAAAAGTAGCTTGACACTGACAATTTTGCTCAGATAGACCTAATTCTTCTTTCATTAACTTTACCAAAATAAATGCATATGCTCTATTCACCTTTGAATCTTAACAAGAGACAGACTCTGTTAATTTCTTCAATGGAAAAGCTGTTATCAGAAAGAACAATATATTTTTACTGGTTACATAAAGGTAATTTGAGAATAACTGACATCTGGTTGTTAACAACCATTCAGTTAAGATCAAAGGTACTTATGACCCAGTTCTGAAGGTCTGCCCCTCCCCCGTCATGTGACTGCATTTGGGACTCTTGACAACTGGCCCACATTTATGGCCATTTGTAGCATCCTATGGTCATGTGACTGCAATTTATTATGCTGCAATGATTTGCATAATGACCATTGTAAAAACAATAATACAATCAGGTGTTGATCTGTTTTGCAAATCTCGCATTTTAAGACCATAATTGACAGTCTCCATTAAAAGTTGTAAGTCAAGGACTACCTGTAGTAATATGATAATAAATCATATTTGCTAGCCACTGCAATTTCTGCATTGGAAGAGTGCTTCTTTCAAAAGGTATATTCCACCATGAGCAGTACATAAACACTAGAAGGAAAGGATATGAACGTTTGTATATAACAAAGTTATATAAGGACTGAGTGTACAGTCCTTTAGGTCTGAAGTCGAAAAGGTCCTTCAGCACAGACAAAGGTTCTCTTGCAACACTGGAACTTTGTCAAAGCTTACATAATAGCTGCAAGATTTCAGGAAATAACAGTTAAGGTAAGGAGGCACCAACTGTATGCTGATAGTCTTTGACTTAAAACCAGCCAAATAACAACCATTTAAAGTGAAGACAGGCCCATAAAATACTTCTGGTTGTTGTAAAATGTCCCTCCCTC